>WNGS01163248.1:41916-54537 GCA_020271785.1 Procambarus virginalis | reverse complement strand
AGATTTTCCGATAGCAGTTCCAGTAAAAAATATTACGCTGCTACAGTGGTGAAGAATCTACTGAAAATCTCACCCAGTATGGATTTCCGAGGGAGATTCAAAGCGACTGTGGTACCAACTTCACCAGTGATCTCTTCAAACGGACTCTGGAGGAGTTCAACATCAAACAGGTACTGTCCAGCCCCTATCATCCTGCTTCACAGGGTTCTCTCGAGCGTAGTCATCAAACCATCAAGGCACTCTTAAAAAATTCTGTAATGAGACCTCAAAGGATTGGGATAGGCAAATTGATCTAATTATGTGTATTTTCAGAAGTCTCCCAACGAGTCACTAGGAGTATCTCCTTATGAGATGCTCTACGGACGTAAGTGCCGTACACCTCTCAAGGCTTTCAAGGATTCTCTACGTGATGACACTTCAGTGAGCATCAGAATGTGCCCCAGTATCTCCAAAATCTCCGACACATTCTAGAGAGGGTCCATTCCTTTGCCAGCAACAACCTACAGAGAGCCCAGGAGAGGATGAAGACTCGTTCGACCAGCACTGTAAAGTAAGGAGTTTACACCAGGAGACTTAGTGCTTGCCTATTTCCCTATCCCAGGTTCTCCTTACAGAACAGGTTCTCAGGACCCTACCGTGTTAAGGAGTGCCGGAACAACTTCAACTACGTTCTCGAGACACCGATAGGCGGCGGAAGACCCAGTTGTGCCACATTAATTTACTCAAGCCCTACCATGGGGTTCCTCCCACTGTGTTAACCAATTTCACCTCATTTACAGGTCATACAGCCACAGTGAGACCTTCCCTGCTTCTCCTTCCGAGAGCACTGACCACTGAGCCAGCGCTCTCTAACTCGGAAATCCTTACTAACCTTCACATCATTTTCAGGACGATATAGTGCTCCACTAATCAAACTCGTCAGAGAATATCAAGAGTTGTTTCGAGATGACCCCCAAGAGTGTACTGTGACTCGGCAACATCCAACTGCTACCTGACACCCAGCCGATTCGCCACCATTCTACCGATCAGCCCGAGCAAAACGGAAGTCATGCGGGCTGAGGTACAGTATCTCTTGGACCATGGACTGGCTAGCCCTGTGAGTCCCCCTGGCCTCACCATGCATCCTGGTACCCAAACCTCACGGCAAATCCGTCTGTGTACGGATTATAGGAAGTTGAACCAGGTCACAGTGAAGGACGCCTACCCAATACCCAGAGTAGACGACATTTTGGATGCCATTGGTAATGCCCGCTACCTGTCTCAGGTAGACCTACTAAAGGGCTACTACCAGGTGAGTTTAACGGAGCGAGCTAAGGTACTGTCCGCCTTTATAACCCCCTTTGGTCTCTACAGGTACCATCGCCTTCCCTTTGGACTCTGCAATGCCCCAGCCACCTTTCAGAGAGCTGTCAACCGCGTCATCCAGGGCTTGGAAAACACCTATGCCTATCTGGACGACATTGTGATAGCATCCGACACCTGGAGCGAACACCTGCTCCAGCTACAACGATTGTTCTACAAGCTCCTGAAAGCCGGCCTCACCATCAATTTGGGCAAGTCCACCTTCGCGAAAGGTAAAGTGCGGTACCTGGGTCATGTTATAGGGAGTGGCAACCTGGCTCCGTTAAACATTCACATTCGAGCAATCCAACAGTATCCACAGCCTACTACCAGGAAGCAGCTCCTGCGCTTCCTTGGTCTTGCTTCCTATTACCGTAGGTTTGTGAAGAATTTTAGCACTGTTGCAACCCCATTAATCACCTTAACCAGTCCCAAGCAACGGTATAATTGGACCAGAGAGCAAACCGTTGCATTCGAACAACTCAAATTCCTCCTCTGTTCTAATCCCATTCTCGCCTCACCAGATATCAAGAAGCCTTTCATCCTCCATGTCGACGCCAGTGGTACCGGCATCGGAAGTGTCTTAATGCAGCAGCGAGGCGAGGAGGTTCTACCTGTCAGCTACTACAGTTACAAGTTGAAGCCTCATCAGAAGAACTACAGTACTATAGAGAAGGAACTCCTGTCCATCGTCCTGAGCCTACAACACTTTGCACCATATCTGCACGGTGCTAGGTCCACTACCATCTATTCGGACCACAACCCTCTGAGATTTTTACATCAAGCCCAATTTAATAACCAACGTCTGCTGCGATGGGCTTTATATCTTCAAGGCTTCAACTTAAAGATCTGCTACATCAAGGGGCCTGACAACATCATCGCTGATGCCCTCTCCAGAGTGCATGAGGTGGAGGCAGCTCCACCTCCCACTCTACCTCCAGTGGACGTGATTCACCCGAAACGGCAGGCTTCGGGGGAGAGTTGTGACGATAATCTCTTATCAGAGATTTAGCCTGCCATTTCTGCGAATCACTCCTGTCCTCATCAACGTACATGATACGTTTTGTAGTGGCTAAACGTATTATAAGCTCGCCACACGTACCAGCAACTCCCTCCTTCCCCCCCACTGCTGCACCTGGTCGACGCGCCGAACCCTGCAACGGCCTAACTAGCGACTGCGACCATCCAGCTTCCTCATTGGCCGCCAACCAACACTCCACTCCGGCTCCCGCCAATCACAAGACCTCACCAGTTATTGTTGGAGTCCCTTACGTTTCTGCCAGCCAGAATATTGTGTGCTCGCAAGCTGTGAACTCCTAAGTGACTCACTCTGTGTGGTCAAGTAGAGGTTCATAGTTAGTGCATATATTCCAGCATTCATATTTTACTTACTTTTGTATGTCAATTCTCCTCCCCATTAACGTAATCTATTTTCATGTTTATATTGTTTATTGTTTTTGCCAGTAAGCCAAGTTTTTGCATTTATTTCAATTTGTGTTTTCTTATTGTTATTAAAATCCATATTTTTTATTATTGCTTTTCGTCTTTACAACCTTACCACAGATTACCAAATCACGCAGTCATTCTTTTTTTTCTCTTTTTTTTTTTTTCCTTTTTTTTTTTATATTATATGTGGCCCAGCAATGACAACTGCTAGTTGGAAGACTGCCGACCACCATTTCCAACTCGTTACCGTCACAATATATATATATATATATATATAATAAATAAATAAAATAAAATATGTTTATTCAGGAAAGGTACATACATAGAGAGATTTTACATAAGTGGATCGATTTATAGATAGAGCTAGTACATACAATGCCTAAAGCCACTATTACGCAATGCGTTTCGGCCAAGAAAACATTAATATCTAAAACTTAATGCTAATTGAACAAAAAGAATAAAATGTTTTGAGAACAGATACAAATAAAGGTACAAAAAAAGGGGGAAACATGACTGAAAAGCAGCACAAATACAATATGTAGACAAACAGCGTTGAATAAAAAAAAAAAAAATAAGACATGGGTTGACAATAGAGGGGTAAGGTAGGTTACAGGGAGTTTATCAGGTAATGTTTAGTTTTAATCTTAAACTGGTTGAGAGAGGTACAGTCTTTAACATGGTTGGGAAGGTCATTCCACATTCTGGGTTCCTTGATTTGTAGAGCATTTCTAGTTTGGTTAAGTCGTACTCTTGGAATATCAAAACTGTATTTCTTTCTGGTGTGGTGCTCATGGGTTCTGTTACAGCTTTCAATGAAGCTTTTGAGGTCAGGATTGGCATTACAGTTCAGCGTTTTATATATGTATAATACACATGAGAGAATGGGCAGTGACTTAATATCTAACATATTGAGAGATTTGAGTAGGGGTACCGAGTGATGTCTGGGGCCAGAGTTGGATATTGTCCTAATAGCAGCTTTGTGTTGAGTAATTAGAGGACGTAAATGATTTTGGGTAGTAGAACCCCAAGCACAAATACCATAGTTGAGATATGGATAGATGAGGGAGTAATAGAGAGTCACCAGGGCAGGGCGGGGTACATAATATATATATATATATATATATATATATATATATATATTATATATAGATATATATATATATATACCTCAAAAGCTTCATTGAAGGCTGTACCACACCAGAAACAAATACTGTTTTGATATTCCAAGAGTACTACTTAATCAAACTAGAAATGCTCTACAAATCAAGGGACCCAAAATGTGGAATGACCTTCCCATCATGTTAAAGACTGTACCTCTTTCAACCAGTTAAGATAAAAACTAAGCACTACCTAATAAATTCCCTGTAACCTACCTGTCATGTTCACAGAAAACGGTACCATCCGTTTGTTTGTGTTGCGGCTGAGACGCCCAGAAGTATAGAAGGTAAACAGAAGCGTACAGGACGCCACCAAGCTTGGTAGCTATCATGTAAATATTTAAGTATTAAAGTCAGTAACCAGGAATGACTTTATATCAACCCTACAACCAAGAGTTCTTCAGATACACAAAAACACCACATTGGCGACAAGGATGAACTGGGAACACAGGTATTTTGTTAAACTTAAAACAAGGAAGGAGCATGCTGTCCCGCCCGGAGGAGGAAAGAGAAGTCGTGCTGTGAACATCATACCCGATGCTGTAGGCTAACCAATGCTGTGTGCTACCTGCTGCTGTGTGCTACCTGATGCTGTGTGCTAACCACTGAGTGCTAACCAATGCTGTGTGCTAACCAAGCTGTGCTGACTGAAGCTGTGTACAGAGGAATATGACGACGCTGTGTATGAAACGGCGCTTTGATGCTGTGTACAAAACCTGATGTTTTGGTTAAGAAACGATGCTTCGTGCTACAAAATTCTTCACGCTGTGAACTGACTGCTGTGCCAACTGCTGTACCAACTGCTACCAATTGCTGTACCAACTACTGTGCCAACTGCTAACAACTGCTGTACCAACTGCTAACTACTGCTGTGCCAACTGCTGACAACTGCTGTGGTGCTGTGAGTAGGAATAACACATGTACACAAAAGCTAGGTAAGAAGTCAGTTGCTGCTGTATTGTGCACTGGTGTGAAATTTTGCATTAAAATGCTTGTGTGCTTTGCAAATTAAAGTAATTACAGTGAATTCATAACTAACATATACAGTGCAGTAAGTATTTAGTATTCTGAGGAACATTTAAGTGATAAGTTTACATTTATTCAGTAAAAATGGCAAATATACCTCAGTTTCCTGCATTTGTTCCTGACTGACCAGACAAACCTGTCACAGAGGTGGACCAAATGGCTTAAAAGGTTTGAAAATTTGTTGATAGTTTCTGACATCAAAAGTGCTGAAAGAAAGCGTGCCTTTCTACTTCATTATGCAGGTGAAAGAGTTTGTGACATCTTTGACACACTGAAAGACACTGGTGGTGCCAAAGATTATGACACTGCCAAGGCCAAATTAACTGAGCATTTCAAACCAAGGCAAAATACTGCTATGGAAATTATGCATTTCAGGAGAGCGAAACAACTCTCTAATGAAACTGTTGATCAATACCATACACGTCTGCAGGGTTTAGCAGCCCATTGTGAGTTTGCTGCTGTTGACAAAGAAATCAAACAGCAAATAATTGAAACATGCACATCTACACGTCTCCGTCGAAGAGCTCTAGAACTTGTTGATGATGAAAGTTCTCTTAACAAGATACTGGATATTGCTCATCGAATGGAAGATGCTGCACGTGATGCTCGTGTCATGGAGTGCAGTGCCAACAACGGTTCTACCACTGTTACTAACAGTGATGAGGTATGTAAGGTTCAGGGAGGACACCATGCTCATAGAAGATATCATGCCAAACCTAACATTAAATTGAGCCAAGAACCACATCACAACTGGAGTCATGGAACAAGACTCAAGCAGTCACAACGACTCACATCAGAGAGTGTCAACAATAAATGTTACAATTGTGGAGGAGACTATCCACACCAAGGTAATGTTTGTCCTACTCAAGGTAAGAAGTGCTATGAGTGTGGAAAACTAGGTCATTTTGGTGCTATGTGTCGTTCCGCACTAAAGAAACCACAATCAATAAATAAAAGCACTGTACGAGGATCAGGTCATAGGGGTCGAGGTGGCAAACACAATATTGCACCTCAAATCAAGAATGTTAATAATATACAAGACAGCATTTCATTACAACCAGTCTCAGCAGGTGACAGTGAATGTGATTATATTTATGGAGTACAAGCAATCACAGAATGGAAAGATCTTCCAAACAACCCAGAGACTATAGTATACATTGCTGGTATTTGTCTTAAAGTTCTCATTGACACTGGATCAAACATTGACACCATTACTGAATGCCACTATGAGAAATTTAAAAAACAATTCCCAAAGCTTGAGAACTATAATGGCAAAGCCACTGCCTATGCTTCAAAGGTAGCCTTACCAGTGATTGGAACTTTCACTGCAGAGTGTGAGGAGATGTAGAATCTCCTCAGCTAGTTTTCCTAGTTTCTAGAATAGGCTAGTCGCTCTAGGGACTCTAGAAACTGAAGCTTTCAAAATTTCATATACTTGTTGGGTGTCATATGAAAGCTTATGTTAAATGCTGTCAGTTAAAACTAATTAGAGGTCTGTGATTGCTCTGTAGAGAGAATTACAGCAAAATTTTCCTGTCCTGTAAAACAGAGAGATTTGAGAGGGAGTATAACACAAAAACCGTTACGGGTGGGGGGGAACAGTGGGGGAACGTTGCCTTCCCCCCCCCCCCCACCAAGGGAGACGTTGAGACGTTGTGTTGGGCCTCACCCTCCTTGTGACGTCACGCCACGCCACAGGCGAGGGGCACTGGTGATTGGTCTAGGCACCCCTGCTCCTATGCCGAGTTTTGGCGCGAAGAGCGATTATTGGAAGCGGCATGAGGAACAGTGCCGGCTTCCTGCTGATTGGTCAAGACAAGGTAGGGGGAGAGAGATGGGGATGTGAGTCTCTCTGGCCCGCCAAAGTGGGAGTTTGAATTGGGCAGCCAGGGTGTGAAGAGTGTCCAGGTGGGGGTGGCGGGCCTGCCACCCCCACCACCGTTATCGCTCCTGTCGTTCAGTTTACTCATGTTGCATGGCACTCCAGCCACCCTGGGTGTGTCGAAGCCCAAATTTGCGAGAAACTGGGACTTGGACTTTGAATTCCGCCCGACGTCGTCCATGGGGAGGTGACGCCGGCCAGTGTCACTCCTGTCACCCCAGTGTAAGAGCGAGTCATGCTCTGGTATGATGGGGTTGTTAGTGATTCCCCATCCATGTGTGTATGGCACGCGGCCACCCAGGCCGCCCTCTGGCCGCCCGCGGCCACCCGCCGCCCGCGGCCACCCGCCACCCGCGGCCACCAGTCACCCACCCACCTTACACCGCGCGCGAGCTGCACGGGTGGGGTGGGGTGCTGTGACGTCACGCGCCACCCGTGGCCACCCTCCTGAAGGCCACGCAGTGGCCACATGTTGGCCACCACCTTTGGCCACCCCCTTGGCCATCTTCCCAGGACAGCCTAGGGCCACATCTTGTCGACGCACGAGGAGCAAGCTAAGTGTTGACAGCCAGGTGGTAAGGACCTGGGAAATGAGGAAATGTGTGGACGGAAACGTGAGTACTTTAACAGTGTATAACAGGGTCTCGGTTGAAAGAGAATAAGAGAAAAGTTGTGTGGGCCCCTAGCCCGGCCAGGCTAGGGAAGTAGCTGAGACGCCCGTCTGTGGCACGCCCAGGTGACTGTGGGGCAGTACCTGGAGAGGGAAATTGTCACAGTAAATCATGTAGTGATATAATTGTACATCTGTAGAGATGTTGTGTGTAGACTGACTAGAGTTTGGGACCAGTCAGTGTAGAAAAATCATCATATAAATGATCCAGTCTGGCGATTCTGTATAATCGTCCAGCCTTGGTTAGTGCCATGGTACCTCATTATGTAATTAGGCCAGGTTAGAGTTAATTAAGCAGGCCCGTGGGGCAGGATTATTAGTGGATATCCTGAGGTCTGTATATGTCCTGGTGATTAATTTACATTGCTTATGGAGGCCATTCCCATATGTTTCATTTGCATGTTGCATGTATTATGTTGTGTGGTGAGTCAGTAGATGTGATCGCTGACTGATTGCCTAATGATGTCATTAGCATGGGGGGCATGCTGACGGTATCATTATGTGCAGGTTTGTGCAGTGTATCAGGTATGCGTTATTACTGTCCTAGGAATTGTGTTGAGGATTTAAGGGGACCCTTTGAGTATTCAGGGAAATTCTCAGTCACTTAATGAGAGCGAGCAATTAGTTAATTTGCCTAATTATGGGAGAATTAGTGCCAGCTGTCCGCGTAGAGCGACGGTGTCTTATATTAACGTATATTGTCTTGCTGAAGCAACCGGGATCGGGCGATCTTTTGCAACGTTTGCAAGATTAGAGGGACAGTAAGATTGGTATACCTTGAGTGTTGCAAAACCGTGTGTCATTACTGTGTGGGCATAGTAATTAACGAGTTGCAGTAGTGGCAACCGTATGTGGGCAGTGCTATTTTATGTTGTGCATGCCATTATATGTGTGACCTATGTAACCTTAGGGTTACTTTGTTTCTTTAAGTTGTGTTGAGAACTTGAGGATTCAGTGAGTTAATTAGGGGTAATTAACTTGATAAGGGGGTGCACACTTGAAGTTGTTGAATGAGTGAGTGCTGTTATGGGAGAACAGTGCTGAACTTGAGCTTGTGGGAATACGTGTCCGGTGCAATTAATTGTCCGTGTGACAATTAATTGACCACTCTAGCTAATTATGTAATTAGCATTCTCATCATGAATTCACGTAGTGGGAGAGGATCTGTCAGAGTCTGTCAGTGATAGTGTTAACGTCAGTTGCTCGAGACTAACTGCCTTTCGGGGTTAGGGCAATTAGTGGCTCATGATAATTAGTGGAGTAATTAACGTCTGGAGTCTTGAGGACTCAGATGACTCGGTAAAGCGAGGTCATGGGGTTAGCATAATACGTTATATTAATCATATTCTGTCTGGTGACAGTGGATTAAGTTGCACTCATTGTTAATTAGTAATTAACTCCTCTTCCGTGAATTCACAGTGTTTGATGAGACCTGCTTAGGCAGTGCGGAGTGAGACGTATTTATGTATGATTAATTATCGGTCCTGGTGACAGTTAATTAATTGCTCGAGGTTAATTAGGGTAATTAGCACTCATTAGTAAGTAAAAGTAATTAATGATACACAGACTGTTGAGAAGCCACCCACTTGGGGTAGGCTTAGTTAACGTAACTCAATGGGGATGTAATTAGTGGTCCGTTTGACCTTAATTAAGAATTACTCACTGAATACTTGCAAGGAGTCAAGTGTGATGTAATTTAAGAGTTTGAGTTATTGTGACAAGAGGACTTGTGTTAACGTAGAGTACTATCATGTTGTTGTCTAGCGTGAGACACTTGTTGTGATTAAAGTAGTACTTGTTGCTGACTGCTGTGATCAGTCAATTTCCATCATTATTCACATAATCAATGTTGTAATTGATTAAGGCAATTTCTTTTGGTTATCGTCTAGTGACGAGGGTAAAGTAACTTAGGGATGCGTGGAGCTGTGTCCCAGAATCCCACCTTGCCTGACTTTGTTCACTTTAGTTGTGATAGGGGGAGTCACTGTTAGACTACCCACCTGATTACGGGGGTCGCTCCTGTTGGGCGGGAGGACCTTAAGCTTGTGATTAGAGTAGCTGCCACTAGGAAGCCGTGTCACTATTGATTGCTTGCTTGTGTCATCAGTGGACAACTTTGGTCAGTAGTTCATGTTGTCAGCCCGAAGTGTCAGCAGGATGGAGCCTGCTGTCATTTCTCGAGGGGCTGTTGAATAGCTGTATTGCAAATGCCACTGGATTGACATTAACGTAATTAAATCACTCGCTGTGGTGTAACTTAGTCTGTGATATTTTTCTTTGAATTTGCAATATTGCGTCATCAGTGGGCACACCTGTGTTCAGGTTAGTTCAGTATGCAGCCACACAGCAAGGGTTGCTATTTAGCTGTTGGTTATGGTGCCACTGGATGGACATTAACGTAAAGATTAATTTGAGGAAGGTGCTGGAGTTGCCAGTGAACCCATTAGTTATTGATGTCATTGAAAGGCTACTGATTTGATTGCATTGCAACCGCTATTGCAGGTGTAGACTGCACTGAGGCGTAGAACAGTTAGGAGGTTACTGGAGACGTGTTTCAGAACTCACTGTGTCATCTGTTGTAATTGTGATTATAGATCTGTTAGTTCTTGCTTGCTTGTTGATTCCTCTGTGGGCACGCTTATGTTCGAGTTAGTTCATTATGCAGTCCGAGGGGCTGGTGTCTAGCTGTCATTGATAGTGTCACAGGAAGGACTTCGAGTAACGTCATTGACATTCTTTTGTTTTGATGTAGTAGTCTAGTCTCTTGTTACAAATAAATTGTTAATTTTGTTAACGGTCTTTGATGTCAACCTTCAACTATCCTGGGCCACACCCATAATCTGATATTGCTATTGTTGTTTTGATCTGATATGACGGCTGTGCTCTTGGGAATTCGAATTCCAATTCATAGCGCCACACAACAAATATAAAATTTGATTGTGAGAACCCGTCGGTTACCCTTTATTGGTTTTAACGTCATGTTTAACTAGGAGGAACCAGCGGCCTATTGTGGACAGGTTTTCACCCCTGCTGGTGGAAGCCTGGCGGTTTGCTCCCGCTTCTCCTTTTTCTACTGGACTCATGCTTAACTACCAAGAGCAGCCTTTAAACTTGTAGTCCACCTCCTAAGGGAGGTAGGCGTAGAGAAAAATCTCACACAGAGATTAAGTCAAAGAGTGCAATGCTCATTACTACATTCCATGTTGTTAGGAATGCAAAGTAGTCTCTACTCAGTTACAAGACTTCAACCAAATTGGGGCTACTTCAGCTTTCTAATGATGTAGCAGTGGAATCTGCAAACAATGTTGATGCTATTGTTGCTGAATTTCCTGATCGATTTAAATCCATAGGTTGTTATACTGATAGCAAAGTACATCTGCATATCAACCCAGATGTAATTCCAGTTGCCCAACCACATCGCCGACAACCATTCCATACTCGCAAGAAAGTTGATGCCGAACTGGATAGGCTGATAGAACTAGATATCATTGAACCAGTAACAGGCCCAACACCATAGGTAAGCCCAATTGTCACTCCACCAAAGCCGAAGAATCCAGATGAGATTCGCATTTGTGTAGACATGCGTGTTCCCAACAAGGCAATAATGCGTGACCGCCATCCTACACCCACTGTAGATGATATGATCTACCGCTTGAATGGTGCAACTGTATTCAGCAAGTTAGATTTAAATAAGGGCTTTCATCAGCTTGAACTTGATGATGAGAGTCGCTTCATCACAACGTTTACGGCACATCGAGGTCTGTATAGGTACAAGCGCCTGAGTTTTGGTATTAACATTGCTGCTGAGGTATTCCAGCACATCATCAGCCAGGTATTGCAAGATATACCTAATGCTGACAACATGTCTGATGACATCATTGTTTATGGCCGTACCCAAGCTGAACACGACAAAGCTCTTCGTGCAACATTGCAACGCTTACGAGAAAAGAATTTGACGCTAAGTCGAGCAAAGTGTGAGTTCAATCAACATAAAATTGAATTCTTTGGACATGTACTTAGTGACAAAGGTCTGTCTCTAGATCCTAAGAAAGTTGCAGATATCAAGAATGCTGCACCTTCTTCAACATCCACTGAAGTACATAGTTTTCTGGGAATGGCAAACTACTGTTCTCGCTTCATTCCAGATTTTGCTACCATTACAAAGCCTCTACGTGAGCTCCTGAAGAAAAATGCATCATGGTACTGGAGCGATATCGAGCAAAATGCATTTGATGCTGTGAAAGATACACTTGTAGAGAATGCGACTGATGCGAACTTTGATCCATCAATGGACACTGAGTTAACGGTGGATGCTAGTCCTGTTGGTTTAGGTGCTGTGTTAGCCCAACACAAACCTGGTCAACCTGATTCCAGAGTAGTAATTGCCTATGCCAGCCGTTCTCTCACAGATGTTGAGCAACGATACAGTCAGACAGAGAAGGAAGCTCTTGCTCTTGTATGGGGCTGTGAACACTTCAATGTGTATCTGCTTGGTGCACCCTTCACCACGATAGTCACTGACCACAAACCGTTGGAGACCATCTTCAATAATCCAAAGTCCAAACCACCAGCTCGCATTGAGAGATGGGCTCTTCGTCTGCAACCATACAACTTTACGGTGAAATACAAGCCGGGTGCAGGCAATCCCGCTGATTACATCAGTCGACATCCTGCCAACAGTTTCACCATCACCAAGCATCAGCAAGTTGCCGAGGAATATGTACACTCTGTAACCTGTGATGCAGTCCCAAGGCTCTCACTCTTGATGAAATCCGTACTGAAACCCTAGAGGACCCAACTCTGCAAGCAACAGTGGATGCATTGACTAAGAAAAAGTTTCCACGCATCCCACCCTCAGGAGTTGACCAAGATGCATTCAAAGCACTTGAACGCATCCAGACAGAATTAAGTGTTACGCAACAATGCGAAACGTGCTGCGAGGTACTCTTATCGTCATTCCAGCTGTTCTCCAGCAACGTGCTCTGAAGCTTGCACATCAGACACCAAGGTCTTGTAAGGACCAAACAGCTGCTACGAGAAAGGGTATGGTTTTCCTGGCATTGATCGTCAAAGCAAAGGACATGCATGATGCCTGTGTC
>WNGS01163248.1:0-11589 GCA_020271785.1 Procambarus virginalis | reverse complement strand
ACACAATTGAGTTTGGAATAGAGTCCCAAAAGACAAATTTGTAAGTCGTTCAATGGTTGAGTTCAGCATGGCAGTAACGGCTATCAACCACAACCGGCCATCAACCACCAACGCCGAGTCTTTGGACAGTAGTCTTATTAAAGGTTTACCTCGGCATGATATTACTATCTTAAAGATGATGATGTTTAAGAAACTAATGGAGGAATTCAATGAACGAGTGTTACTTGAGGAACTATATTTCGGATCAATCATGGCACTTGGTATGAATTCTTTCATTTATATGATTTGCAACATTGAATATAACTAAAAGATATATCGAATGTATCATTTCAATTTGAATGTATTTTTGTTTTCCCTAATGGCTGCCTTCAATACAGTATAAAGCCAGCACTATTTCCATTTACTTATTCATGTAATTAGACCACTCCTACACACTCCTTATTAAAATGTATAATGTAAATAAAGAAATAGATAATGAAAATTACTTTATTATAAATATTTATAAAAATATCTTATTTGGTTCAAAACAGACAAATTTAAATGCTTATGGTTCAAAACTGGTCGCCTAAAAAAAATTAATACTGTCTGTTGTCTATCACGACTACACAGATTAAGTAAATAGGACTAACAATGATGAAATCGCTACAACACCATATCTCTCCACTTGCTACTGATTTTTAGTTCAAATAATTCCTAAGGCCATTAAACTAGCTAAATATTTCCTACATTCAATAGACAGCATACTTTTCAGTGGCCATGTGATAATCAAACAAACAATCGCCAGCTTGCATTCTTGGCCAAAAAGCAAGTATAAATTTTTTGCATAATAGGCCAAAATGTTTACACTTAGTCAGAAACGACAGAGTCCTTGTCAACTTAGCAAGTAAGACGAGAGCCCTGCATAGTAGGCCAAGAAGTGAGTTCTGGATATTAGGTACGACATATATACTATATATATAGAGATATATATATATATGATATATATATATATATATATAGATATATATATATATATATATATATCTATATATATTATATGATATATATATATTATATATATATATTAGATATATATATATATATATATTATAACATAGATAAATAAATAAATAAATCAATAAATAAACTTAAACTAAAATTAGATTCAGTACATCAAGGCTGTTCTTTATGCACTAACAACTAGCACTAAAAACACTTCATTATATATACTAATGTTTTATGTCCTTCCTACTATTTATTTTGACCACCAAAGGAACCTTTCACAAAATTCTTAAAAATAATAATTGGACTTCAGACTGATAACCCACCCCAGTATGTCAAATCAAATCAAATCAAATGTTTTTTTAGGTAAGGTACATACATACAAGAGATTTTACAGAGAGTGATGGAGTTATAGATAGGGGTAGTACATACAATGCCTAAAGCCACTATTACGCAAAGCGTTTTGGGCATGAAAAACTTAAATGACTAAGGCTTAATACTAATTGAGCAAAAAGATTAAAGTGAGTTGAGAACAAAATAAAAAGAGATAAGAAGGGGGGAACATGGCTGAAAAAGCAGCACAAATGCAATTCGGTCGACAAAACAGCGTTATTTAAAACAAAACAGACATTGGTTGACAATAGAGGGGTAAGGCAGGTTACAGGGAATTTATTAGGTATACCTTCGTTTTTATCTTAAACTGGTTGAGAGAGGTACAGTCTTTAACATGGTTGGGAAGGTCATTCCACATTCTGGGTCCCTTGATTTGTAAAGCATTTCTAGTTTGAATAAGTCGTACTCTAGGAATATCAAAACTGTATTTATTTCTGGTGTGGTGCTCATGGGTTCTGTTACAACCTTCTATGAAGCTTTTGAGGTCAGGATTGGCATTACAGTTCAGCGTTTTATATATGTATAATACACATGAGAGAATGTGCAGTGACTTAATATCTAACATATTCAGAGATTTGAGTAGGGGTACCGAGTGATGTCTGGGGCCAGAGTTGGATATTGTCCTAATAGCAGCTTTGTGTTGAGTGATTAGAGGACGTAAATGATTTGGGTAGTAGAACCCCAAGCACAAATACCATAGTTGAGATATGGATAGATGAGGGAGTAATAGAGAGTCACCAGGGCAGGGTGGGGTACATAATATCTGATCTTAGAAAGAATACCAACAGTTTTTGAAACTTTTTTGATATATTTAGAATGTGTACCTGGAAATTCAGCTTGTGGTCAATGAGAATGCCAAGGAATTTGCCATCTAATTTGTTACAAATTTGGGTATTGTTTATTGTGAGATTTATTTGATTAGAGGATTTATTGCCAAACAGAATATAAAAAGTTTTGTCAATGTTAAGGGTGAGTTTGTTGGCAGTTAGCCAAAGATGGACTTTTTCTAGCTCCGTATTTACTGTGGCATTTAGAGCAAGGGGGTCAGGACTGGAGTAAATGAAGGTTGTGTCGTCAGCAAATAGAATTGGTTTGAGGTGTTGGGATGCATTTGGAAGGTCATTAATGTAAAAGAGATAGAGGAGAGGGCCAAGTATGCTGCCCTGAGGAACACCAATATTGATGGGTAGGGTGGGGAAATTGAATTATTCACAGAAACATACTGGAGCCTGTCAGTAAGGTAGGATTTGAGGTATTGCAGGGAGTGTCCTCTGACTCCATAATGATGTAATTTAAGAAGAAGGTTTTGGTGGTTGACAGTGTCAAAAGCCTTAAGCAGGTCCACAAATAACCCAACATGGAACTCATTTTTATCAAGAGCTGCATGAATCAAGTTAATCATACTAATAAGTGCATCATTAGTGCTTTTTTTGGGTCTGAAGCCATATTGGCAAGAGCTAAGTATATTGTGTTTGGCTAGATAAGAGTAAAGCTGCTTGTAGATTAGTTTCTCAAATATTTTTGACAAGTTAGGCAGGATTGATTTAGGTCTGTAGTTGTTAACATCTGTGAGGTCACCACATTTGTGTACCGGGGTGACTCTCGCTTTTTTTAGAATATCTGGAAAGGTTTGGAGTTCAAGTGACTTGTTGAAGAGCAATGCAATAGCAGGGGCTAAAGTTCTGGAGGCTTTTTTGTAAATTAAAGTTGGTATTTCCTCAAGGGCACTAGACTTGGTTTTAAGGGAAAGGATTATCTCATTGACGTCAGTGGAATTAATAGGCTTTAGGTACAGAGACTGTGGATAGTTTCCTGTAAGATAGTCCTTAACATCAGTACTGGAAGATGGAATGTCATTTGCAAGGGATGACCCAATAGAAGAGAAGAACCTATTGAACTCAATGGCAGAATCAGAGGCTGAAAGCTGACCATCGTTATTAGACAGGAGCGTTGGTTTGTTATTTAAAATCTTCTTTGATCCCAATATTTGTTAAATTGTGCTCCAATTTTTTTAATGTTGCTCTTTATTTGGGTAAATTTATCTTCAAAGTATTTAGTTTTAGCTCGTCTAATTATCTTAGATAGCAATAACGAGTAATTCTTTGAGAATTCTTTGGAGACAATTCCTAACCTATACTTCTTCTCAAGGTCATGTTTTTTATTAATGGATTTAAGTATTCCCTTTGTAAGCCAGGGATTGTTTAGCCTTTTGGTTGTGACTTGTTTTGTAAGCATAGGACAGTGGGTGTTATAAAGGCTAAGAGTTTTTTGAAGAAAAGATTGCACTGCTATGCTACTAATTTGCCTTGAAGCACAGGCCTGTTAACACATACAGTATTGTTACAGTCTACCTAAGACAATTCTTTAATATAAGATAATAATTCATTGTGTCAGGAAACAGGCAGACAGGTTATACGTATAGTGCATGTTAGGCTTATATCGAGGTGTCTCCAGGGCTGAATTACTGACTCTTCCCAGGCTGCAACCCCACAACAAACTGACTTACTCCTGGGTAAATGCTATTTACTGCTTGGTGGACGAGGGCATTAGGTGATAAGAAATGTGCCCAGCCATTTCTGTCCCGCCCGGGATTCGAAATTCTCAATTATGTCGAGAACGAACCCAACTGTACAACAGGGACCCTAGATATATATAACCTACATGTCTTATTTTCTTCACCTTTATACAGCTGCACAGTACCTTGCACCCCAGCCAGCGACGATACTACCTCCTACCCAAAGACAAACATAAGTAGGAAAAAAGTCCAGCTGACCCCAAGGGCAGGCAATCACCAAACATGTAAAGAACCCTACTGAGGTAGTCCCCAAACAGCTTGTGGATGGGAACCCCAAACTGCAAGGGCAGTACTTACAGGGCACCTAGGGAATGAGAACCAAGGTGCATGCAGCCCCAGTACTTCTGAAATTACACCTGGCTTGCACACCGCATCACAACACCACAAGGAACAGCACTGCTCAAGGATTGGAGCCAGAGTCGATTGACTGCCACCCGACATAACAGCCTCAGAATTGAGGTTGGGTAGCCGGCACGGGATGTCTAGGGCCCCCCGTCCCCCCTCCCTGGGAGGGGGGGAGCTGCGCAGACAGCGGCGTGGCAGATGTGGTGGCATCATGCTTGTTTGCTTGTTTTCTGATTGGGGAGTTGTGCTTGCTCGTTCGGCATTTGGTTTGCAATTTTTTACCAGCTGTAGTTTGTTTGGGATTCCTACCTTTCTGGGTGCCTGACCCGGTAGCTGGCAGACATAGACTGCTTCTAACTACATGGGGGTGTCTATAGGCCGTTGCTCCTCATGCTTCTCTGAGGGAGCTAGGTTCCGGCTTGTGATCCCTGGTAGGCTAAGAACTCCATTGAATGACTGTTGCCACGATTTAATATATGTACATCAGCCCAGTATAGCTCCGAGGAGCTGGAGGAATTCTCCACAGAAAAGTTCTTTCTAATATATCTATGGCATACCTGGGTACTCAGTTTAGTCTTTGTAAATTTTGTGCTCAGTTTTAGTCTTGCGCTTGTTGAGATACGGACTCCATGCTGGAGCTGCATACTCCAGGTTTGGTCTGACGTATCTGGTATGCAAGGTTCTGAATGATTCCTTATTCTTTAAATTGCTATGGGTCCTTAACCCCCTGGGCTGCACTGGGCTATATAACCTTCAACACCCACAGGCACCAAAAAAAAAAATCCTAAAAAATATTTTGTCTTATCTGATCACGTATCCCCTTCCCCACTCCCTGATCACGGAGGGGGGGGGGGAATCGTAGGTAACGTATTTTGGCCGTAATAGGTTGAGGAAGTCTGGCAAAAGTGAGACGTTGACAGAGTAATCGTCAGAGGCAGTCAGCTCTGCCCAAGCTGTCAGGAGGGAGTTGCAAAAAAGATATTATTGCCTAATTATTTCAATGTCTTTGATTGATTTTTTTTTGTCTTTTGCAGTAATATTATTCAATAGTGTGTAGTGTGATATATTTATATAATAAAAGGTGTGAACCATCGCTATATTTAAAAGTATTGAGATCATATTAGTGATTCAATTATTATGTTCATGAAACAATAAACAAATAGTTCTGCAGTTACTACACTATATACACAGGTTATATACTGTATATGTATCTGCATGTTTTGTTCACCATAATGAACCACTAAGTTGATATGTTGAGTCAAAAAGCAACTAGGAGTGGCTGCCACACCAGTCAGCCACCCAGCCACATAGATACTTATATATATAATGTGTGTTTGTGTATATAGTGTAATAACAGCAGAAACGGATGCTAGGAGGATCCCATTTGGTGAGTGAGGTGCCGTTGTCTGCTACCTGCTGCGTGACTTCTGTCATGCAGTGTATGGTGGCCACTATGCTGTTTGGACACTATACCAGTCTAGTTGTACAGTTATGGTGAACAAAACATGTAGATACTTATATATAATGTGTGTGTATATATATAGTGTAATGACAGCACAACAGTATGGTGGGAGGAGGAATGTTAATGAGTGAGGTAGCATCGTCTGCTGGCTGGGATATTGGTGGCCACTATGCTGTTTGGATACCATATGAGCTTAGTAGTACAGTTTGGTGAACAAAACCTGTAGTTACTTCTATATAATGTGTGTATATAATACAATAACAGCACAAACAGTATGGTGGCAGGAGGAATATTGGTGAGTTTGGTACCCAGCACACACAAACCGTTTTCTGACGTTTTCATTTGGTAGCACAATGGTGACACTGTAACTAAATAAAGTTGTCTTTTGAACATATAATATACGTTAACTTCAGTCAATGAAATCGTAGACATTTTTAGCAAATGTATAAATGATGATTTATAGGATTTGTAATTTAAATTAAGTATTAATTTCCTAATGTGAGATTGTGTGTGTGTGTGTGTGTTTCTGTGAGTGTAATTACCTAAGTGTAAAAATCCACAAGGGCGTGACAAGGATTAGAACCTGCGTCTGAGAGCATCCAAGACGCTGCTTTAATTGACTGAGCTACGACATCATGCAATTTGGTGCATCACGCAATTGTGATTTTTTTTTTTAGATATATACAAGAGTTGTTACATTCTTGTACAGACACTAGTACGCGTAGCGTTTCGGGCAGGTCCCTGGAATACGATTCCCTGCCGCGAAGAATAGTTTTTTCATCCAAGTACACATTTTACTGTTGCGTTAAACAGAGGATACAGTTAAGGAATTGCGCCCAGTAAATCCTCCCTGGCCAGGAGACGAACCCATGACATAGCGCTCGCGGAACGCCAGGCGAGTGTCTTACCACTACACCACGGAGACTGTACAATTTCTATGTGTTACCTAAGTGTAGTTATAGGAGGAGAGCTACGCTCGTGGTGTCCCATCTACCCAACACTCTTTGTCATAAAACGCTTTGAAACTGCTGACGGTTCTGGCCTCCACCACCTACTCACTTAACTTGTTCCAACCGACTACCATTCTGTTTGCGAAAGTGAATTTTCTTATATTTCTTCAGCATCTTTGTTTAAATAGATTAAATCTATGACCTCTTGTTCTTGAAGTTCCAGTTCTCGGGAAATCTTCCCTATCAATTTTATCAATTTCTGTTACTATTTTGTACGCAGTGATCATATCACCTCTTTTTCTTTTGTCTTCTAGTTTTGGCATATTTATTGCCTCTAACCTCTCCTCGTAGCTCTTGCCCTTCAGTTCTGGGAGCCACTTAGTGGCATGTCTTTGCACCTTTTCACGTTTGTTGATGTGCGTCTTATGGTATGGGCACCACACAACAGCTGCATATTCTAGCTTTAGCCTAACAAAAGTCGTGAGCTATTTCTTTAGTATTTCTCCATCCATGTATTTAAAAGCAATTCTGAAGTTAGAAAGCATAGCATAGGCTCCTCGCACAACGTTCTTTATGTGGTCCTCAGGTGATAGTTTTCTATCTAGAACCACCCTTAGATCACTTTCTTTATCAGAATACTTTAAAGATTCCTCACATAATTTATTTGTTGTGTGGGGTCTATGTTCTCCTATTCCACATTCCATAACATGTCATTTATTCACATTAAATTCTATTTGCCATTTGGTGCTCCATATACTTATTTTGTCCAGATCATCTTGAAGGACATGACAATCATCTAAGTTTCTTATCCTTCCTATTATCTTAGCATCGTCAGCAAGCATGTTCATATAATTCTGTATTCCATCTGGTAGATCATTTATGTAAACAATGAACATCACTAGAGTAAGAACTGAACCCTGCTGTACTCCACTTGTGACATTTCTCCAGTCTGATACATTGCCCCTGATTACTGCCCTCATTTTTCTATTAGTCAGAAATATTTTCATCCATGTTAGAAGCTTACCTGTCACCCCTCCAATATTTCCTAGTTTCCAGAACAACCTCTTATGTGGAACTCTGTTGAAAGCCTTTTTTAGGTCTAGATAGATGCAGTCAACCCAACCATCTCTTTCCTGTAAAATCTCTGAGGCTCGATCATAGAAACTGAGTAAATTCGATACACAGGATCTACCTGATCGAAAACCATACTGTCTGTCTGATATTATATAATTTCTCTCCAGGTGTTCTACACATTTAGTTTTTATTATTTTTTCCAATATTTTCACTATTACACTTGTCAATGATACAGGTCTATAATTGAGGGGGTCTTCCCTGCTGCCACGTTTGTAGAGTAGTAAGTAATTATCAAAAGAAGGCACCAAACCGGGAAGGCTATGTAGCACCATCAAATGTGCGAAATAATCAAAGGGTGCTAAATATCACCAAGGATGCCAATACGAGAACAAAAACGCATAATGGAGAATGATATCAAAAGTATCCGTGTCACCAAGAATTCTATTGAGGGACAGGTGACCGCGAGGGGCAGTCGGAAAGCAAGACACACGCTCGTCCTAGAAGTCAGGACATTCAAGAAAGACGTGCTTTACTGTAAGATGGACAATGCAATTAGGACAATAAGGAGCAGGGCGGCGCTCCATGAAGTGACCATGGGTTAAGCGAGTATGGCCAATACGCAACCTCGCTAGAGCCGGAGGACGGCCACGAGGAAACAACATTTAAGAGTACGTAGTTTGTTACCAGTAACAGACGACCAAGAAGCCTGCCAACGGGTAAGGATGGAGGAATGGATAACCGGGTAAAAGTCGGAATATGGAATACCTTTACGAGAGCGGACAGCTTCCTTGGCGGCAGCATCCGCACTCTCATTTAAAGACACACCAATATGGCTGGGAACCCAACAAAACTCAACTGACTTAAATTTACTGTGAACAAGAAACAGCCAATACTGGATCTCGACAACTAATGGATGAACCAGATTAAAGGACCCGAAAGCCATGAGGGCACTACGAGAGTCAACATCAACTACAAAGGAAGACTGACAACAAGAAAGCAGGAGATGAAAAGCATAGAGAATAGCATAAAGCTCCGCAGAGAAGATGATAGTCTCCGAAGGTAAGCGACACATATAAGTGCGATCAGGAAAAACAACAGAGTAGCCAACACCTTCCGCAGACTTAGACCCATCGGTGAAGACAGAAACGGAGCAGGAGTGAGAAGAAAAGTGCTCACAGAAAAGGCATTTTAGAACCATAGGAGGGGTAAAAGCTTTAGTGACGCGGGTCAAGGAAGTACAAAACTGCGGAAGGGGGGGATCTCCATGGGGCAAAGAAGGAACAACATGAGGAGAAACATTAGAAATACAAATGAAAAGAGAATCCTGTAAGCGAGATAACCGGACAGAAAGAGGGAGGTGGTGAAGAGGAGCAGGAACCGCAGGAGGGATAAAAGTTAAAGCACGACAGAGGCGAGAGGAAGGATGTTGTAATGACCGCGCAAGATAGCGAAGACAGTAGCGATCACGGTGGTCCTGGAGAGACAGGAAGCTAGTGGTCCTGGAGAGACAGGAAGCTAGTGTCAACATACAAGCTAAGGACGAGAGTCGAACGAAAGGCACCAGAACTGAGGCGCAACCCAGTATGGAGCAAAGCATCAAGACGGCGAAGAGTAGAAGGAGAAGCAGACGAGTAAGCAGGGCAAACATAATCGAGCTTAGACAGGACGAGAGAGGAATGTAAAGCAAGGAGAATGTAAAGCAAATCTGCTCCCCAAGAAGTATGGGACAATACCCGAAGGAGGGTAAGGGCCTTAGAGCACTCAACACGGAGATAAGAGATATGGGGAGACCAAGACAAACAAGTGTCAAGGAATAACCCCAAAAGCTTCGTGGAATCATTGTACTCAAGGGGATGACCATAAAGTGACAAAGAGGGACGAAGAACAACCCGTTTCCGAGTAAAAGTCATGGCACAAGTCTTAGTAGTAGAGAACTTGAAGCCATGATCGGTAGCCCAAGACGACACAGCATAAATCCCAAGTTGAAGCAGGCATTGAAGGAGAGACAAATCATCACCCTGACAGCAAAGGGTAAATCATCGACATAGAGAGCGGAGAAGACACCTGAAGGAAGAGAGGAAAGAAGACCATTGAGGGCAACGACAAAAAGAGTAGTGCTCAGAACACTACCCTGGGGAACACCGTATTGCTGAAAAGAGGCAGAGAGAGCAGTAACAAGCCGCACCCGAAAGGAACGACGAGAGAGGAAGCTGTGGAGAAAGAGAGGGAGATGACCATGAAGGCCAAAAGAATGAAGCTGGGATAGAATATGATATTGCCAAGTGGTGTCGTAAGCCTTTTCCAGGTCAAAAAGGACAGCAACAACGGAGGTCTTCGCAGCAAAAGCAGTACGAATATAGACCTCCAAGTTCACCAGGACATCTGTCGTGCTGCGGCACTTGCGGAAACCAAGTTGAGAAGGGGAGAGGAGGTGATGGTGTTCCAGGAACCACATCAGACGAACGTTAACCATATTTCAAAGAGTTTGCAGACACAACTTGTGAGGGCAATAGGGCAAAAGTCCTTAGGGGATGTTCCCAGAGACCCTGGTTTGCGAACAGGGAGGACAACGGCATTGAGCCAGTCTTCAGGGACTGACGACGACTCCCACATCCGATTATACAGACTCAGTAAATACTGAGACGTGCACGGATGGAGATGGCGAAGCATCTCATAATGAATACCATCGGAGCCCGCCGCCGTAGAACCGCAGAGGGCCAGGGCAGAACGAAGTTCAGAGAGAGAGAAGGGATCGTTATAGGGAAGTCGAAGACGAGTGTAGAAATCTAAAGACGAGACTCAAGGACAGGTTTACGAAGAAGGAAAGATTGGGGAAGATGAAGACCAGAGCTAACAGAAGAAAAGTGGGAACCCATTTCGGTAGCGACCTGCAACAGGTTCGCCACAAGAGTACCACGAAGGTAAAGGACTGGTGAAACATCGGGAACGAACTTACCCGCTATCTTGCGGATATGCTTTCAGATCTGTGGCAGAGGAGTTTCTGACGTAATGGTGGAGACATAAGATGCCCAACATTCACGTTTAGCCATACGGATGGCCCTACGGGCTACCGTACTTACCTTCCAAAAGAAAATAAAAGAATCGGCTGTCTGCCGACGGTGGTGTCTCTTCCAGGCTGCACACTGCACACCCATTTTCAACCTCTGAATATTATCCTTTACCTGTAGCTTACTTTTAATGAATTTATAGAAAGGACCTGGATCTGATTTACATTTGTCTGCTATACCGTTCTCAAAGTTCCTCTCTGCCTCTCTCCTTACTGACGTGTAGTTGTTTCTTGCATCTTTGTATCGCTGGTATGTTTGGGGGTTTGGTCTCTTTCTATAATGATTCCATGCTTGTGTCTTTTGATCTCTGGCCCTCTCGCAATTTCTGTTGAACCAACCCTGTTTCCTAGGTCTGCATGTCTGTTTTGGTATGAACGTTTGTGTGCCTTCATCATATATTGTGCAAAATTTGGCATACATCTCATTTACTTCCTTGCCTAGCAACAAGTCTATCCATTTATACCCAAGAAAAAAATTTCTAAGTTCCCCATAGCGTCCTCTCTTGAAATGAGTTTAACAACTGTTTCACTGTCCCCATTCTCTACTAGGTTATATCACATAGCGTATTTAATGTCCAAGAGGACGTGATCACTCTTTCCCGAGGGAGGAAGGTACTGGATGTCAAATACCTCCTCTTCTTTCCTGGTGAATGGTTTTGTCGTTTGGTGGAGGGTTATATATCATTGCTACTACTACTCTTGGTCCTAGTGTGGTCTTGGTCTTGGTGTGTGTGTGTGTAAT
>WNGS01163247.1:33925-47210 GCA_020271785.1 Procambarus virginalis | reverse complement strand
TGAATAACAACAAATAGTGTACATCGCTGTCATGTTGAGGGTCCATGTCCAGGTGTATGTTACATAATATGCTAATGGATCATCTTTGCGAAAGGATCTATAATACACGTTTAGCTGGTCATTCACAATGTATGATGAACTGGAGTTGGATTAAATGGTTAAATAAGTTGATATAAAAAATTACTTGCAACATCGTAATTAAAAGCATTTAAAGTGTGAGTCACGAGCGTGGAGTACAGGGTATTATCTGTACAGAAAACAAAGACAATACTTGCCATGTGAAGTAATAACTCGGGAGACAGTCCAAGGACAGAATCACCAGACTCAGAAGACATAATTAACGAAACATATAATATATATAAACAATAGTAATCTATACATAAAAGGTAATGAGGTGTGGGTGTGCAGACTATACGACATGGTCCACACAGGAAGGTGTGGGTTGTAGCAGACTATCAGACAAGGTCCACACAGGAAGGTGGGGTGTACCGGACTCTGAACACCTCTGCAATAAGTATTCAAGAATACATCCCCCTCTCCACACCTTTGTAGCAGTTGTTGGGAATTTAAAATGGTCCCTTATGTACTAGCGAGATATATCCCTTTGCCCATGTATAGAGGCTGGTCATTCTCAGGCCGAGTAATCTTGTCATCAAGCTCGCTGCATCAACTGTTGTGAGACCCGCCCTCCCTTCTCCACATGCATGAACGAGATGTTTGAACAAGCAACCTTCAACTTAAAATATCGCGATCGTATATCTTTCCCTGAGCATGAAGCTCAGTCCGCCGTCATACCACTTTCTCCGACATGACTTATCCGTTGCATCGCACTTTTCTTCCCCGCCCTTCTTCACTCTTAATTTCACAACCATTTCCAGGTCTTAAACCCCGATACCTTCACCACCTGCTCACAGTCTTCCGCTTCCCCGCACTCTGTAACTGAGGGTGTTCCTCATGGTTCACCGACTGGTGTTTCAACCCTTCCTTCCCAGTCTTCTCCTTCCTTCGCCTTAGTGTAATTTCTCCACCTCCACCCTTTTCTCTATACACTGTGACCTTTATTTTTCCATGCCAATTTTCTTCTCAGTCGTCCGCTCGCTCTTTTGGCCCACCATACAAATGTCCGTCCAGGCCGATATCCATTGTCCTGCCGGCCGTCTTGTGTGTCCGGTTTCGTTCTCCCTCTCTGGCTGAGACCTTGGAGACTTGCAATGTGCATAGCTACTGGTGCGCCTGTGTCTCGCAGTCAGTAACACACCTGGTTCCTCTCCAGCGGGTAAGAAAGCTTCAGTCCATCCCCATCTTTCCACCTCCGGCTCTCTCCCTGCATCTCCTCCCATCTTGGTGGGGGAGTCTACTGACCCTGCTAAGGAGATTCCTATGGCTCTTGATTCTCCTTCTGATGATACTATTGATCAAGAGCACTCTGCTGTTTCTGTCTTCGTCCCCACCATTTCTTTGACTGCCCCTTCCCTGTGTCTCGTCCTACACCGCACCCTGTCAGTTCCCATGCCTCTTCCCGCCACCCTCTCAACTGTGCCGTCTTTGCTAAATTAACTATGCCACCAACCCTGATTTCAATAAATCTGCTCCTTCTTCTCCCGTGTTCTTTACCTTAGATTCTCCTTTTTACTTTT
This sequence comes from Procambarus virginalis, assembly GCA_020271785.1. NCBI lineage: Eukaryota > Metazoa > Arthropoda > Malacostraca > Decapoda > Cambaridae > Procambarus > Procambarus virginalis. The sequence goes on along the minus strand of WNGS01163247.1, from coordinate 45,573 downwards.
AGCTCTGTTCTTGACTATATCTATTCTTCACTGAAGTATTTTTTTATGCCTATTTTCATGACAAACAGGTTCTGATCTCTCAGTTTTCGCCTGGAGGAGCCATGTCTATCTGGAGGAGCCGATGCTTGGAGTTCGTCCTGGTCGCTTCCGTGGTTATTCCTTTCTCTCTCCCCTCCAGCTTTTGCTTGGCCCCCATACCTCTACCCTCTCTGATCCGTCTTGATATTCCCTTCATCCGCCTACTTTTCAGAGGACAAACATTCTGTCCTCTGCTGCCCGTATCTTTGAGAGTAAATTGCAAACCGCCTGTTTCATTTATCTTAGCCCATATCTCTGCTTTCTCTTAATGCTCTTAAACACTTGCTGTACTCCTTACTGGAGCCTGTGCTCATTTTCGGTGATTGTAACTGTGACAAACTTTATGGAGCGATGATCTTCCACAAACCTGAGGCCACCTTCTGGAACATTCATCCTCTCTCTTTCATTGTCCCTCTGGAATTCTAGCAAGCCAAGTCATGCTGACTCACCCACTCACACCTTTTCCTATCTTGCTAATGTCTCTGCACCTTTTATATGTATACAGACCTGACATGGAAGGTACTTGATAGTAGTAGGGATGGCGGTCCAGCGAAACATTTTTTTATTTTGCGAAAAGTTCCGCTACGCCCCACCGGATTCAATGAATATTAGAAAAGTGTCGATACGGCCCACCGGTTTCAACGAACTTTGGAAAAGTGGACCAAACGGACTTAAAGGTTTCTTATGGAAGAAATTCAAAATTTTTCAAAGATCAGTTTAGGAAAATATTTCAGACTTCATTTGATCATAGAAGTTTATTTAAGAGTGTAAGACCCAAATTATTCAAAAAGACAATTTTCAGAGAATATTGTCATAGAAGTTTTGTCAAGGAAAATAGATAGTCCCGCTGCTCTTTTTTTTTACCCCGGAAAATAGACAGTCCAGCAGCCTCTTTTTTTGGCCCCGGAAAACTGACGGTGTATGGACGATTTTTGTTTTTTGAAAGTCCCGTTTACCCTTTGGGGTTACCTTAAAAATTTCCCAGTTTCCCATTTAGAGTTAAAGGTTTTTATGGAGGAAATTCAAAACTTTTCAGATTTCAGTTTTATGAAATTATTTCAGAGTTCATATAATCATAGAAGTTTATTTATGAGCTTAAGACTGAAATTTGTAAAAAAAAAAAGACCATCTCAGAGAATATTGTCATAGAAATTTTGTTAAGGAAAATAGACATCTTAGCTGCAACTTTTTTAGAGACCAGTTGAAGATCGAAATTATTCATAGACCAGTTAAAAGACCGAAAATTAGTAGAGTAGAAGACTGAAATTTGACAGAGTCCATTTGCAGACCGATTTTCACAGAATCCAATAAAAGACCGAAATTGAACAAAGTCCACTTTGAGACCAAGTGGACTTTGTGAGAGACCAGTAAAAGACCAAAATTCGTCAGAGTCCAGTTGTAGACCAAAATTTGACAGAGTTCACTTTTAGATCAAAATTGGGCAGAGTCTAGTTAAAGACCAAAATTATTCAGAGTACAACTGAAGACCAAAAATAGTCAGAGATCAGTTTGAGCCCGAAAATATTCAGAGACCAGTTAATGACAAGAATTATTCAGAGATCAGTTTGAGCCCGAAAAATATATTCAGAGTCCAGTTGTAGACCAAAAATTAGTCAGAGTCTCCTTCATTGTCAACTTTTTTTTAGTTTCGTTCAAGGTCAAATATTGTTAGTCTCATTTTGTTTCAGCTACGTTCCTGGAAATAAGACAAAATTTTGACAGAGTTTAATCCTCTCTGAGTTCTTAAGAGTTCTTATAGATATAATTAATGAGCAGATAATTTTTTTAAAGTTCATCAGATATTAGCTCTTTGACCCAGCTCAATACGTTTATAAGTATAGTTTCGCTACTAATAGCCCAATTTTAAACAGTCATATTTCAGACATAGTACAATAAATCAAAACAATTACCGAACTGTAGCTCATGTCCCCTGCCTTAGTCCCCCTGTCGTAGTTTCAGTACTAACAATCGAATCCTCCCAGAAATTTAACACACTTATATTTCAGACATAGTAAAATAAATTCGAACAATTACCGAACTCAAGCTCCTGTCCCCAGCCTAACCCTCTCTCGTATCTTCGTTAATACCTGAGCAATATCCCTAAAATTTTAAACAGTCATATTTCAAACCTAGTAAATCAAATTAAAGCAGTTAAAGAACTCTAGCTCCTGTCCCTGCCATAACCCCCACTCGTATCTTTGTTAATACCTGAACAATTTCCCTGAAATTTAACACCGCTATATTTCAGACATAGTAAAATATAGTAATTTAGTTACTGAGCTCAAGCTCTCTTCCCCAACCTTAGCTCCCTCTCATATCACCGTTAATACCTCAACAATTTTCCAGAAATTTAAAGCAAACATACTTCTAACTGAGCAAGTAAAGAAAATAGAGTTACTGAATTCTAGTTCTTGTCCTCTGTCTTAGTTAGCTCCTGTAAATTCACTATTATCAGCTAAGTTAAGTTAGCTTAGGTTTGATTAAGTTAGGTAAGCTTGGCTAGGTTAGGTAAGTTAACTTAGATCGGGTTAGGTAAGTTAGGATAGGTTAGTTAAAGTTTAGGTTATGTTATGTAAGTTAAGTTAGATCAGGTTAGGTTCGTTAGGATAGGTTAGTTATGTTTAGGTTAGGTTATGTAGGTTAAAACTGATCTCTGACTATTTTTGGTCTTCAATTGGACTCTGAATAATTTTGGTCTTTAACTAGACTGTCAAATTTTGGTCTAAAAGTGGACTCTGTCAATTTCTCTACAACTGAACTCTGTCGAATTTCGGTCTTTTACTGGTCTCTGACGAATTTTGGTCTCAAAGTGAACTTTGTTCTATTTTGGTCTTTTATTGGACTCTGAAGAAAATCGGTCAGCAAATGAACTCTGTCAATTTCGGTCTTCTACTGCACTCTGACTAATTTTCAGTCTTTTAAATGGTCTATGAATACTTTGGGTCTTCAATTGGTCTCTGGAAAAAGTTGCAGCTATGATGTCTATTTTCCTTAAAAAATAACTTCTATGACAATATTCTCTGAAATGGTCTTGTTTTACAAATTTCGGTCTTAAACTCATCAATAAATTTATATGATTATATGAACTCTTGAAATATTTTCATAAAACTGAACTCTGAAAATTTTGAATTTCCTCATAAGAAACCTTGAATTCCAAATTGGAAACTGGGAAATTTATAAGGAAACCACACAGCATAAACAGGACTTCCAAAAACCAAAAATCATCCATACGTTGTCTATTTTCGGGGCCAAAAGAAAAGGCATCTGGACTGTATTTTCCGGGGTACAAAAAAAAAGGGGGCTGCTGGACTTTCTATTTTCCTTAACAAAACTTCTATGACAATATTCTCTGAAAATGGTCTTTTTGATAATTACAGTCTTACACTCATAAATAAACTTCTATGATCATATGAACTCTGAAACATTTTCCTAAACTGTTCTCTGAAAATTTTGAATTTCCTCCATAAGCGACCTTTAGGACCGTTTGGTCCCCTTTTCCAAAGTTCGTTGAAACCGATGGGGCGTATCGACACTTTTCTAATGTCCATTGAATCCGGTGGGGCGTAGCAGAACTTTTACCGAAAATATAAAAAGTTCTTCTGGACCGCCATCCCTACTACTCATGATGACCTCCATAACAGTGACCATCTCTCTATCCTCACAACCTCTTATTTCCACCCTCCTCTCTCTCTCTCTCCCACAGTGGTGGTGGTGTGATAACACTGACTGGAGTTAATTCATCCTTCACGCTGAATTCCCGACCACTTCTCGACCTCTCAGATCTGCCTCGCCCTCGACACTTCCTCCTTGTTCAGGACTCCTTATTCGACGCTGCCCTCCGCTCTGACCCTCGCTCTGCCTCCTCTGACATGCGGAAGTGCTAGAGTGGAATTCGGACTGTGCTCAGGTTGTATGCTGAAAGTATACAGGCTGGGAAAGACGTCAATGTCGACAGACATCTGATTCTTGTATTTTGTTTCAGAAGGAGAGCATGGTGGCCCATTGGGCCATCTGTACAGCTAAGTCTGAGAGTTGGAAATCTTATGTCTCCACCAGCATGGTTGATGCCCCTCTCCCTCAGATCTCGAAATCAGTATGATTGCAGGTTAATTTGTTCCAGACGTATCTCCTGTCCTTCAACTTCATAGTTCTTTCATGGCACATCCGGTATTTGGCCATAAATGAAAGGGGTTTGCAGGAGAGACTCTTATTGAATCTCAGCCTTGGACTCTCACACTCACCTACAGCTCCTCATTAATGATCGATTTTCTTGGAACTCCAGTCTGCCCTGATCTTCTGCAGTTCTATGGCGAGGGGCTCAGACAGCATTTACTTTGAGATGTGTCGTCATTTCTTTCAGCACATTCAGTATTTGTTGAATATTTGTAACCATATTTAGGAGACGTCGCCAGTCCTTAAGGACTGACTTGAGGCGGATGTTTTCCCTATTTGGAAATCCGGCCTTTAAGGCATTTTACCTAAGGATTTTTGCCCCATTGCCCTCACGAGGTGATGAACAAACCACACACCAGAAGATGAGGAGATGACGACGCTAGCAAGTCGATTGGGATAATGACAATTGACTTGATAATGGTCCAAAACAGACCGAAACTTCCACTTCTCCTCATCTTCTGGTGTGTGGTTTGGTCATCATATCTTCAGCCACGTTATTGTGACTCATCGTCTGCAAACATTTTAAATGTATGGTCAATGTACATGTAATGTGCTTATTAGAGCACTATCCCTACCTCTCTCCGCAATTTGGCTTTCGTAAATGTTGCAGGGCAAAATGATGTCTTAATGGTTTTCGAAGGATACATTTGTACTATCATTTGTTATGATCACTAATTCAGGGCTTCCCACATCAAGAGGCATTTGTATCTACCGCACTAACATGTTAGACAGCTCACAAAATGTTTTACTTTATGTGGAAAATGTGCGAGAAGCATGATTTTGTTATTACTTCAGGTTTTGGGAAATTCACAGATTAGGTTTGGGAGAAACCTAATTTGATATTCCCAAATATGGCGACATGTTCACAGAGAGAGAAGCAGATACCCGCCTAGAGAGGTGACACTGGCATACCCGGATGTAACAATTTAGACATTACCTAGTCGTGATTGGTGGAAAGTGCAGGACTGCAACCAATCAGCAGATAAGTCAAGATTACGTGATGGGCGAGTCAAGCTATGAAGTGGCTCATAGGCTCTGAGAGCCTCACTGTTGCTTAAGATCTTGGAGGAGGAAGATGACGTACATGACTGCGCTCCAAAATATTTGCAGACGTATTGTGAAGTTGAGTTCCAGGAAGGGAGTAATAGACCGCTGCTGTGCACGAGGAGCAGCTGGTAGCATTTTGAGAATGTGATTACATCAGATGAGGCTGTACAGATACAACTTGTGCGGTAGGAGCTGGTTAAGGGTCACTCTACAACCTAGCAAAGTTACCGAAGATATCATCTACAAATGCATGGAAACAGTGGATGATGTAGAGTCACCCTTCCAGTCGACCAGACAATCCCTACTCGGTGGAGACGTCGGTTAGTCTTAACCAGGGAAATTTTGCACTTTGTTAGTTAAGTAAAACTTCACCCCGCCCTACTTCCCCTTAATTGTTGCTAGACGTTCCTTAGAGAACTATTAGGATTCAGAATTATAATTATTAATATTAGAAGGTACTTTGCACTATAAGCATTACTGTGTACTAATTAATATTATTGTGACAAATGATATTGTGGCTTGCACTGAAGCCTAATGGCAGTTGGAAGTTTCGGATTTGTACTTGATTATTTTCAGGTAAACTTAAAGTTAAAGTAGAGTGACTTTTGACCAAAGGCCTCAGAGTTTTATTTATTAACATTATTACAGTACATGTTTGATAGTGGTGGTGTCCCTCTAGTGGGTGCCCCGCATTAAATAAAAACTTTGGATTGAGTAAAGCCGAGAGCGGGTAATTTATATGCTCTGTATACATATATTTCATACACTGTGGAGAGGCTTCAGAAGCACAAGTTGGTGAGAGAGAAGAACTAGGCTACTACTGCATACAGAAGCAAACATCGAGACAACATTCCATCCTGGTAGTGTGTCAGTGCCGGACTCAAGCCAATATTCAACCTGGAACTCACAATGATGTTGACAACACCGGCGGAAGAGACCTAAGCCAGAGTGGGTCACAGCTTTAAAGGGTATACTAATCTCTTCAAATTAATTGACAGCAGCAAGTGAGTGCATCTATTCTGTAACACTGTGTAAGGGGGTGCATACTCCGACGGTAGAGAACCAAGGGCATAGCCCGGTGGGTAGTGATCACTGGTGTGCATGGCCCCTTTACACTCCTCATTCTACTCGATCACCCTTTGGGAGCAGTGAGCGGTTCTGGTAGCCCTTGGGAGAACTGATAGAGTCCCTGTGGTCCTTGGTTGACAGAGGGGAAAAGTGATGACTCCAGTGGTGGTCTTAGCACGTGCTCGGAGTTCGTGTGAGGGCCCAAAACTATTTTCCGTGTTGCCTGCCATTTGACATGGAAAGGCTTGTAACACAGGATACAAAGGATACAGTATATTATTCCAACTGTGTTTTTTGGGCTTTGTGGCAATCTCTTGCCACAAATCCCTTCAAAGCTTCCATTCTAGTTGTTCGTTTAAAGTGAGATTTGATACCACTTTCTCTGGCTCTTTTCGTCAAAATGAAGGTTTTTGTCAAGGTAGTGTTTTGAGTACTACTCTATTCCTAGTTGATCTAAAAGGTGTTCTTTCATCCCATCCTTCTCCACTTTCTCGGCCCTTTATATTGATGATCTCACGCTATGCTGTGATGACTTCCCTTCCCTCCAAGGACAACTTCAACTTGCTATTGATGCTGTGTCGTCCTGGGTCACTAATCTCAACTTCAATTTCTCTACAACTAAGACTTGTGCTTTGACTTTTTCTCGGAAGCAGGTCGTTCTTCGTCCACCATTGGTGCTCTCTGTTAATCTTCTGTATAAAGATTCTAAACTTTTGGTGTTGATCTTTGATTCCCACTTTTCTTGGTAACTGCATATCTTTCACCTCCGAGTTGAATGCTCTATGGCCCTTACCTTTTTAAAGGCTTGTCCCCTACTTCTTGGGACGCTGATAGACACATATTCCGATATTTATACTTCTCTCGCGTACTGTTTTAACTTCATTATGACTGTTCCGCCTACTCCTCTGCCTCTCCTTCCAATCTTCGTCGTCTTGATGCTCTGCACCATATTGGGTTATTCTCCTGCTCTAGTGTCTTTTGTTCGTCCCCTACCCTGAGCCCGTATGTTGAAACTGGCATCCTGTCTATAGAGAATTGTCGTGATGGTTACTGTTTACACTACCTTATGCGGTCCCTACAGCACCCTCACTCTCGCTTATGTCGTGCTTTGACCGGTGCCCCTCCTGTCGTTCCTGTTCCCTTTCACCACCTTTCTTTTTCTATATGGATGTCTCACTTCTAAGATTCTCTCTCGGTTTATGTTTACAATATATCTCATCGTCTCGTTTCATCCTTGGCCCCATGGAGGGTTCGCCTTACAAAGTTTTGCAAGACCTTGACCCAGATGGTAATGACTTATACCCCCTCCTATAGTTATGAATTATCTTTCCTTGAATACTTTTCTTCACACTCACACTTCATTGCCCTATTCACAGATGGGTCACACTCTGCCGACAGTATTGGCTAGTCCATTATCATTCCCGACCAAACTATATATTCCGCCTATCCTCCTCATCCCCACCTGGAGACTAGCTTTGTCACAGAGGAACTTTATGCAATCATGCATACTCTCTGTCAACTGCTTTCCCAATGTTAGCATATCTCTGCCATTTGTGGTTGATTTTTGTAGTGCCCTCATTGCTCTGGAGTCTTTTTAACCGTATGCATCCTGCTGTGATCGAAATCTAATATTGACTGTTTCTTATCTGAAGCAGATTTAAGCCAGGTGAGTTTTGATGGATTCCCAACCATATTGGCATTACCTTAATTCAATGTGCAGACACTGCTGCTAAGAAGGCTATCTGCACTTGTCCCATTTCCCAAGAAGGCATTCCTTATTCAGATTTCTACCCAGTCATTCTTTCCTCAATTTTTAGACTGCTGGCAGGGTCATTAATCTGGAGTTACAGGAAACAAACTCTTGAAGGTAACCTATCCTCTTTGTGAGGGAATGAAAATTCCTACAGCTAGTTTTTCTAGTTTGCTAGATTAGGCTAGAGTCGCTCTAGGAACTCTAGACAAGAAATTTTCAAACTACATACTCTTGTGTGGTGTTGGATGAAAGCTTATGCTAAAGACCATCGTTTAAGACTAGCCAGAGGTCTGTGACTGCTCTGTAGAGAGAGTTACAGAATTTATCCTGTTTTCTGGGAAAATGGGATTTGAGAGTGAGTGAGGTATAGGAGGGTACTCGCTAGCCAACGGTTTTAGAGGTGGGGGGACAGAGGGGTGAACGTCGCCTTCCCTACCATGTGAGGTATGACGCCACACTCCTAGGTCTCCCCCTCCTTGTGACGTCATGGTACGCCTCATGGTAAGGGCGTCTGTGATTCGTCTAGGCACCTTGGCCTCGTGGTGAGTTTTAGGCGTGAAAGGCGGTGATTCGTAGCGGCACGATAGGCTGTGCCGGCTTTGTGCTGATTGGTCAAGACAAGGTGGGGGACAGGCATTTTGAGTTTTCCTAGCCCGCGAAATCTTCAGTCTAAGCTTGGCGGCAAGCAGAGGACAAAGTGTGCCCGGTGGGGGTGGCGTCTGCCACCTCCACCACCATTAATCGCTGTGTCGTCCTTATTACTCATCGCGCACGATATTCCTGCCATCGTAGATCGTGTCGGGGACCCAATTTGCGTGAATTGGGGCCAAGGAGTAAGTAAGGAACTGTGTAATAACTCTAGAGACAGTGTTCACCCATGAGGCACTCGGCAAGCCTCGTGGTGTATCAGATGTTTTGCTCACATCTGATGTTATCAGTTATCCTGTCTATGTTCCCCGGACAATTGGTGGAATAGGGCAGGGCCTCCCAGTGTAATTGTGGTGAGATTACAGGCCCCTGTTGGACTTTGAAATTCCACCTTGCCCTGTCCGCCACGTGCGCGCCGCACCGCGCTGTGGCCAGACACTGTGGGGCCACGTGATGGCCAAACCCTGGCCACCCGCCCATGGGCCACCCTGGCCACCCCGAACGCCAGCTCATCCTGGACGGGGCGCTGTGACGCCCCACGCTACTCCGTGGCCACCCCTTAGGGCCACGCAGTGGCCACATGGCTTGGCCACCCCTTGGGTCATGCTTGGCCACATGCCCTGGTCACACCCTAGGGCCACACCTTGTCGATGCACGTGGGAGCGAGCTAGGTGTTCTTCAGCAAGTGAGGTGTGACCGGGGAAATGAATGTAATGAGAGTGGTAATCGTGAGTACACGTTATTGTATGTTACAGTGTCTCAGGACTGTTGTTAATTCCAATAACAGCTGTGTTGTCCCATAGCGCCTGCCAGGCGAGGGAAGCAGCTGAGAGACACCTGTCTGTACTGACGTCCAGGTGACTGTTTGTGACGTACCTGAAGGTGTATGTTATACACAGAACCACACATGTAGATGTATATAGATATATTTTGTGTGTAGACTGACTCGAGTATATAACCAGTCAGTGTAGAGATTTACCATGCAAGTCATCATTGTTCTGTCGATTCTTATACATCGTTCAGAGTCAAGATTAATGCCATGTTGCCGCATGTTAATTATCATTACAGAGGTAGGCAGGCCAGTGTAGTAGGGTTGTCAGTGACCACACTGAGGTCTGTATAATTATGGATAATGTGATGTTGTTGTGATGCATGATGGGTAAGCTATTTGATTTATGTTCATTGATTAGTGTGTACCATTTCCATGTGTTTCATTTGCATGTATATACGGTGTTGTGTGGTGAGTCAGTAAATGTGATTGCTGACTGATTGCCTAATGATGTTGTTAGCATGTGGGGTATGCTGGCGGCATCATTTATGTTTGTAGGTTTGGGCAGTGCAGTTGTTTGGTATACGTTATATTACTGCCCTAGGAGCTGTGTTGATGATGTAAGGAGGTTGCTTTGATTATTCAGGGGAATTCGCAGTACTTAATGAGAGCAAGCAATTGATTGGTTAATCTGCCTAATTATAAGAATTAGTGCCAGCTGTCAGCATAGCGACGGTGTTTTATATTAACATAATTTTTTTGCTGAAGTGGTAGTGATTGCGCACAGTAGTTCCTTGCAACTGTTGCAAGATTAGAGGGGGCAGTAATGTAGGTATACTTATGTTGTTGCCAAACCGTGTGTCATTACTGTGAGGGTACAGTAATTACTGTGTTGCAGAAGCTGCAACCGTATGTGGGCTGTGCATTTATGTGATATGCCACTAAGTGTGACCTATGTAACCTGGGGTTACTTTGTGTTCTTTAAGTTGTGTTGAGGACTTAAGGATTCAGTGAGTTAATTAATGGGAATTAACTTTATAAGGGGTTGCACATTACTTGATGAGCGAGAGAGCTGTTAAGGGGAACAGTGCTGAGCTTATTAAAGATACGTTTCAGGTGCAATTAATTGTCCGTGTGACAACTAATTGACCACATTAGCTAATTATGTAATTAGCATTCTCATCATGAATTCACATAGTGGGGAGGAACTGTCAGAGTTTGTCAGTATTTGTGTTAACGTAATTTGCTCGAGACTAATTACCTTTCTGGGGTTACCAATTAGTGGCTCATGAATTAGTGGTGTAATTAACGTCAAAGTTCTTGATGACTCGGTAAAGCGAGGTCATGGAGCTAGCATTACTCGTTATATTAATCATATCTTGTCTGGTGACAGTGGATTAAGATGCACTCATGTTAATTAGTGGAGTAATAACTCCTCGTCCGTGAATTCACAGTGTTTGATGAGACCTGCTTAGGCAGTGCGGAGTGAGACGTATTTATGTATGATTAATTATTGATCCTAGCGACAGTTATTAATTGCTCAGGGATAATTAGGGTAATTAACACTCATTAAAGTAAATTTTGACAGACTGTTGAGGAGCTACCAAGATAGTGGTAGGTTTAATTAACGAAACTCGATTGGGATTTATTTAGTTGTCCGTTTGACATTAATTAGAAATTACTCACTGAATACTTGAAGGAGTCAAGTGCGATGTAATGTCAGAGACTTTGAGTTATTGTTAACAAGTTGACTTGTGTTAAGAGAGATAAGTGTTGATGATTAACGTAGAGTACCATCATGTTGTTGTCTAAGAGAGGAGTGATGTGATTAACGTAGAAGTACTTTGTTGCTGACTGCTGTGGACAGTCAATACGTAATTAATCACATAATCAATTTTGCAATTGATTAAGGGAATTTCTTTTGGTTATCGTCTGGTGACGAGAGTAAAGTAACTTGGGGATTACTGGAGAAGTGTCTCAGAATCCCACCTTGCCTGGCTTTGTTTTAATTTACCGTGCAACTTCTTGCAGGGAGTTGCGAAGAGTGTTCACATTAGTTGTGATAGGGGGGGGGGTCACTGTTGGACTACCCGCCTAGTTACGGGGGTATCT
>WNGS01163247.1:0-32925 GCA_020271785.1 Procambarus virginalis | reverse complement strand
TTTCCTCAGGTGTGTTCCTTCCTTTGACAGCCCAAAATTAACGGTATACGACTCACTCCTAAGACAATAACTATGAAAGTATTAAACCTCTCCCTGCAAGATGACCAGTGGGACCAAGCAACGCTCCCAGTTAGACTCGGGGGTATAGGTATTCGCAAGGCGACACAGTTAGCATTGCCGGCATTCTTATCCTCGACCAGTGCTACAAGTGAATTAGTGAAGGAAATACTACCAGAATACCTAAGGAACTCCATTGGGATTCGTGATCCCAAATTTGTGAAGGAGCTGGTCAGTGGGACACTCTTGCCAATTCACACACCCGACCAACTATTCCAACGACGGTAAACAGGCCAAATGGGATAGCCCCATAGTGGAGAACATCGCCAAAGCATTGCTGGGTGCAGCTTCTCAGAAGGACAGAGCGCGTCTCCTAGCTGTGCAAGCCTCCCATGCTGGGGACTTCCTGTTGGCAGTCCCTAATTCCGCCTTGGGCACCCGCCTGGACCATCGGGCCCTAAGTATTGGTGTTGCTCTGCGCCTTGCCGCCCCTATCTCCACCGAACACCGGTTCGGTGGAGATAGGGGCGGTGTTTGGCGCGGTTCGGTGTATAGGGGCGGTTGGTGTTTGCGGCCATACATGGGCAGACCAATACGGCAGCCATGGTCATCTGTCATAAGTCCCAGGGAAAGATTGCCAGACACGAAGCAGTCAATGACATCATCAGGAGAAGTTTGGCTACAGCTGGGTGTCCAGCACAAAGGGAACCCCAGTTGTGCAGACCTGACAACAGCCAAAAACGCCCAGATGGAGTCACCCTGCAGCCATTTAGGGAAGGTAAACAGGTCGTATGGGATTACACCTGTGCATCTACATTGGCTGATACCTATTTACGTTACAGCTCAGCGGAGGGAGGTGGGGCAGCCACCTTCAGGGAGACCCAGAAAATCCACAAGTACAGAGACCTAGAACGTGTTACAGGTTCGTGCCGATAGGCTCCGAGACTCTGGGCGCCTGGGGTAAATGTGCACTCAAGTTTTTAAAGGAGGTTGGTGAGGAACTCATTGGGAAAACTAGAGACCCAGGAGCAGCCAGTTTCCTGTTCCAGCGCCTCAGTGTCGCAGTTCAGAAGGGGAAATGCGTGCTGTATCCTGGGTACGCACCCAACCTCCGAGGAGCTGGACGAGGTCTTCGAACGCTGATTGTTTAATTGTTATATATGTGTGTGTGTGTGTGTGTTCTCTGTAAACTGTAGCATTGCAATAAAATAAAACAAGACATACAAAAAAATAATAGGGGTGGTAGGAGAGGAAAACAATAAAGTATTCAGTGAGAATCCACAAGATCTTCTCTGGCTTTGTTTTCTTCTTCGAGGATGTGGGTCCCTGCAATTGCACCAGAGGGTGGTACCCCTAAAAATATATATATATATATATATATATATATATATATATATATATATTATATATTATAATATATATATATATATATATGTCGTACCTAGTAGCCAGAACGCACTTCTCAGCCTACTATGCAAGGCCCGATTTGCCTAATAGGCCAAGTTTTCATGAATTAATTGTTTTTCGACTACCTAACCTACCTAACCTAACTTTTTGGCTACCTAACCTAACCTATAAAGATAGGTTAGGTTAGGTTAGGTAGGGTTGGTTAGGTTCGGTCATATATCTACGTTAATTTTAACTCCAATAAAAAAAAATTGACCTCATACATAAGGAAATGGGTAGTTATCATTTCATAAGAAAAAAAATTGAGAAAATATATTAATTCAGGAAAACTTGGCTTATTAGGCAAATCTGGCCTTGCATAGTAGGCCAAAAAGTGAGTTCTGGCTACTAGGTACGACATATATATGTATATATATATATATATATATATATATATATATATATATATATATATATATATATTTATATAATATAATTATTATTGTGCATAGAACATTAGTTGTACCTCTCCCAGTAATATAAGTACAGTGTTGTTGGTGAAGATTAAAGTACAGGTAAGATAAGGGCTAGGGATTGTTTTTCATTTTAGTAAGAGCTCAGGTGTACATAGCACTGTGCTGCATCCTAGTGTCCATGAAGGTGTACAGATTGTATATCAAAGGCATTTATGAGTTCATATAATACTTATCTCAGGATGGTTATTCATGGGATCAGGAGGGAACATGAAATTCGAGTCTAGTCTACAAGGCGGCGCTAGCAAGCTCTGAGTAGAGCAAAACAATATCTTCCAATATTCCTGAGTGTATGAAGTAGTTACAGCTTAAAGTACCTCATAGAATGTTGTCTGAAATCATTGATAACAGGGGTAATCACAGATAGTGTTCGAGCATGTCCTAGCTCTTATTCACATAGTTTACAGCTGGAATATTCTCCATTTGGGAGATTCATTACTTGCAGTCACCTACCATAAACATAGATATCCCAGCCTAATTCTGACAATTACAAAGTCGTGTGTCCTTTGTAAATTGACACCAGACCTGGCATCCTGCTGGACACCAGGTCTGCGGGAGGCGTCCCGCTGGGCACCAGGTCTGCGGGAGGCGCACCGCAGGGCACCAGGTCTGCGGGAGGCGCACCGCAAGGCACCAGGTCTGCGGGAGGCGCACCGCTGGGCACCAGGTCTGCGGGAGGCGCCTCGCTGGACACTAGGTCTGCGGGAGGCGCTTCGCTGGGCACCAGGTCTACGGGAGGCGCCTCGCTAGGCACCAGGTCTGCAGGAGGCGCACCGCTGGGCACCAGGTCTGCGGGTGGCGCCTCGCTGGGCACCAGGTCTGCAAGAGGCGCCTCGCTGGGCACCAGGTCTGCGGGAGGCGCCTTGCTAGGCACCAGGTCTGCGGGAGGCGCCTTGCTAGGCACCAGGTCTGCAGGAGGCGCCCCGCTGGGCACCAGGTCTGCAGGAGGCGCCCCGCTGGGCACCAGGTCTGCAGGAGGCGCACCGCTGGGCACCAGGTCTGCAGGAGGCGCACCGCTGGGCACCAGGTCTGCAGGAGGCGCCCCGCTGGGCACCAGGTCTGCAGGAGGCGCACCGCTGGGCACCAGGTCTGCGGGAGGCGCCCGCTGGGCACCAGGTCTGCAGGAGGCGCCTCGCTAGGCACCAGGTCTGCAGGAGGCGCCTCGCTAGGCACCAGGTCTGCAGGAGGCGCCCCGCTGGGCATCAGGTCTGCGGGACGCGCCTCGCTAGGCACCAGGTCTGCAGGAGGCGCCCCGCTCGCACCAGGTCTGCAGGAGGCGCCCCATCAGGTCTGCGGGAGGAGCCTCGCTAGGCACCAGGTCTGCAGGAGGCGCCCCGCTGGGCACCAGGTCTGCAGGAGGCGCCCGCTGGGCACCAGGTCTGCAGGAGGCGCCCCGCTGGGCACCAGGTCTGCAGGAGGCGCACCGCTGGGCACCAGGTCTGCAGGAGGCGCCCCGCTGGGCACCAGGTCTGCAGGAGGCGCACCGGGGCACCAGGTCTGCGGGAGGCGCCCCGGTGGGCACCAGGTCTGCAGGAGGCGCCTCGCTAGGCACCAGGTCTGCAGGAGGCGCCTCGCTAGGCACCAGGTCTGCAGGAGGGCCCCGCTGGGCATCAGGTCTGCGGGAGGCGCCTCGCTAGGCACCAGGTCTGCAGGAGGCGCCCCGCTCGCACCAGGTCTGCAGGAGGCGCCCCGCTGGGCACCAGGTCTGCAGGAGGCGCACCGCTGGGCACCAGGTCTGCAGGAGGCGCCCCGCTGGGCACCAGGTCTGCAGGAGGCGCACCGCTGGGCACCAGGTCTGCGGGAGGCGCCCGGTGGGCACCAGGTCTGCAGGAGGCGCCTCGCTAGGCACCAGGTCTGCAGGAGGCGCCTCGCTAGGCACCAGGTCTGCAGGAGGCGCCCCGCTGGGCATCAGGTCTGCGGGAGGCGCCTCGCTAGGCACCAGGTCTGCAGGAGGCGCCCCGCTGGGCACCAGGTCTGCAGGAGGCGCACCGCTGGGCACCAGTCTGCGGGAGGCGCCCCGGTGGGCACCAGGTCTGCAGGAGGCGCCTCGCTAGGCACCAGGTCTGCAGGAGGCGCCTCGCTAGGCACCAGGTCTGCAGGAGGCGCCCCGCTGGGCATCAGGTCTGCGGGAGGCGCCTCGCTAGGCACCAGGTCTGCAGGAGGCGCCCCGCTGGGCACCAGGTCTGCAGGAGGCGCCCCGCTGGGCACCAGGTCTGCAGGAGGCGCCTCGCTAGGCACCAGGTCTGCAGGAGGCGCCTCGCTAGGCACCAGGTCTGCAGGAGGCGCCCCGCTGGGCATCAGGTCTGCGGGAGGCGCCTCGCTAGGCACCAGGTCTGCAGGAGGCGCACCGCTGGGCACCAGGTCTGCAGGAGGCGCCCCGCTGGGCACCAGGTCTGCAGGAGGCGCACCGCTGGGCACCAGGTCTGCGGGAGGCGCCCCGGTGGGCACCAGGTCTGCAGGAGGCGCCTCGCTAGGCACCAGGTCTGCAGGAGGCGCCTCGCTAGGCACCAGGTCTGCAGGAGGCGCCCCGCTGGGCATCAGGTCTGCGGGAGGCGCCTCGCTAGGCACCAGGTCTGCAGGAGGCGCCCCATCAGGTCTGCGGGAGGCGCCTCGCTAGGCACCAGGTCTGCAGGAGGCGCCCCGCTGGGCACCAGGTCTGCAGGAGGCGCCCCGCTGGGCACCAGGTCTGCAGGAGGCGCCCCATCAGGTCTGCGGGAGGCGCCTCGCTAGGCACCAGGTCTGCAGGAGGCGCCCCGCTGGGCACCAGGTCTGCAGGAGGCGCCTCGCTAGGGCACCATGTCTGCGGGAGGCGCCTCGCTAGGCACCAGGTCTGCGAGTGGCGCCTCGCTGCTTCTATAAGAACACTTCTATAGTCCAGTTTAACTGTTAATCTATGTCTGGGACCCGAATTCACCAAGCAGTTACACAATCACTTACGAAACCTGTTCATCATTCCACAATTATGACTGGTTTGTCTGCATTTGTTAAACATTGATGAGCTTCGATCCTTCACAATTCAAGGTCATTACCATTATAAACAACAATGTGGTGCTTCGGAGCTTATAACATGTAAAACAACATGGCCAGGATTGTAGAAAGATGTACAGGTTTGTAAGTGACTACATAAATACTTCATGAATCCTGTCCCAGCACACTGAAGCAAAGAACAGTCGTCAGTGATTGATATATTCAATTGATTAGTTTCATTGACATTCAGCATACACCACAGGGGTAACCTTTTATAACAGAAATCATTATTCATCCATATCATTTGTAATTACAAAAGTATTTTATTAAAGTGAAAACATTGAACATAAGCAAATATTTGCAAGACAATTATTTTAAGTACAATCTTCACTTTTCCTGATCATCTCTGCTAGCGACGTCACCAGTTGCAACATGGCTGACAGCCCACATAGGTTATCCCAGGAGTAATGTCTAGAACAACAACGCACAGCTCATGCCTGTCACCCCAGAGCTGGCATTCTGAAAAGAAACTGAGGGGATAAGAAAATTCCTTAAAGGTATAACCTGGGAAACAGAGCTCAGAGTAAAAAACGATCCAAGACATTTACTACATCACACAGAAGTGTAAGGAGGCAGCAGACAAATTCGTCCCAGTCTAAATGGACAAATTAAATGCAAGCGAGAAACCCATGGTCTAATCAGAGATGTAAGCTACCAAAGCAACTAAGTACAAGGGCGTGGAGAAACTATCGAAATAACAGAACACTAGAGATCAGAGAGATACCAGAGCGCCAGGAATGAATTCGTCAGGGTGAGAAGGGCAGAAGGGCAATATGAAAGTAACTTTGTAAGCAAGGCAAAGACTCAACCTAAATTGCTGCACAACCACATCAGGAGAAAAACAACAGCGAAGGAACAGGTAATGAAACTGAGGATAGGAGCAGACAGATGCACTACAAACGACAAGGAAGTATGGGAAGTACTAAATTAGACATTCCTGGAGGTCTTCACAGTAGAGCAAGGAGAACTCCCAGAGATAAGAGAGGGAATAACTAACCAGACACCACTCGATGAGTTTGTGATTACCTGTGGGGAGGTGAGGAAGCATCTGCTGGAGTTGGATGTGACAAAGGCTACAGGCCTGGATGGAATCTCACCATGGATACTGAAGGAAGAAGCAGAAACTCTGTGCCTGCCACTCTTTATGATGTAATAACAAATCACTGGTAACTGGTTAATTGTCAAAAAATTGGAAGACAGCTAATGTAGTCCCGATATTCAAGAAGGGTGATAGACAGGACTGAACTACAGGCCAGTGTCCGTAACTTTCATACCATACAAGATGAAGATTGTGCAAAAAAAAGCTAGTGGAACATCTGGAGCAAAAATACTTTGTAACACAACAACAGCATGGGATCCGGGATGGCAAATCATGCCTCACGGGATTAATTGAATTCTATGACCAGGCAACAAAACTCGGGCAAGAAAGAGAGGGCTGGACAGACTGCAAATTTAGGGATTGCCAGAAAGCCTTTAACACAGTACCACATAAGAGACTAGTGCACAAGATGGAGATGCAGGCAAGAGTGAAAGGGAAGATACTCCACTGGATAAGGGAATACCTAAGCAACAGAAGACACAGAGTCACTGTGAGGGGTGAGGTCTCGGAGTGACGAGGCGTCACCAGTGGAGTCCCACAGTGATTAGTCCTTGGACCTATACTGTTTCTGATATTGTAAATGATCTCCAGAGAAAATAGACTTGTTCCTCTAAATGTTTGCTAATGATGCAAAAATTATGAGGAGGATTAAGACAGACGAAGATAGTATGAAGCTACAAGATGACCTAGACAAACTGAAGGAATGGTCCACAAATGGCTACTAAAGTTCAACCCAAAGTAAATGTAAGTTAATGAAACTAGGTGGAGGAAAAAGGAGGCCAGACACTGGATAAAGAATGGGAGAAGAAGTCCTTCACGAAACGGACAGAGATATATATTATATATATATATATATATATATATATATATATATATTATATATATATATATATATATATATATATATATATATATATATATATAACTGAAAACTCACCCCCAGAAGTGACTCGAACCCATACTCCAGGAGCAACGCAACTGGTATGTACAGGGACGCCTTAAACCACTTGACCATCACGACCGGACATAAGGAAGTGATAGCCGAGGCTATATGAACCACTTCCCCGCCGGCACTCGGATGGTAATCTTGGGCATAGCATTTTATCAAATCACCTCATTTTTTGGGGCAACACGTGAGGAACACAAATGCAAACAAGCCTGAATGGTCCCCAGGACTAGATACAACTGAAAACTCACACCCCAGAAGTGACTCGAACCCATACTCCCAGGAGCAACGCAACTGGTATGTACAGGGACGCCTTAAACCACTTGACCATCACGACCGGACATAAGGAAGTGATAGCCGAGGCTATATGAACCACTTCCCCGCCGGCACTCGGATGGTAATCTTGGGCATAGCATTTATCAAATCACCTCATTTTTTGGGGCAACACGTGAGGAACACAAATGCAAACAAGCCTGAATGGTCCCCAGGACTAGATACAACTGAAAACTCACACCCCAGAAGTGACTCGAACCCATACTCCAGGAGCAACGCAACTGGTATGTACAGGGACGCCTTAACCACTTGACCATCACGACCGGACATAAGGAAGTGATAGCCGAGGCTATATGAACCACTTCCCGCCGGCACTCGGATGGTAATCTTGGGCATAGCATTTTATCAAATCACCTCATTTTTTGGGGCAACACGTGAGGAACACAAATGCAAACAAGCCTGAATGGTCCCCAGGACTAGATACAACTGAAAACTCACACCCCAGAAGTGACTCGAACCCATACTCCCAGGAGCAACGCAACTGGTATGTACAGGGACGCCTTAACCTTCTTCTGGGGTGTGAGTTTTCAGTTGTATCTAGTCCTGGGGACCATTCAGGCTTGTTTGCATATATATATATATATTATATATATATATATATATTATATATATATATATATATATATATATATATATATATATATCGAGATCTTAAAGTTGATATCACACAAAACCTGTCTCCTGAATCCCACATCAAAAGAACAACATCGGCGGCGTATGCAAGCTAGCTAATATCAGAACTGCCTTCAGAATCCTGTGGAAGGAATTTTTCAGAACCTGGTATACCACATATGTAAGACCAAACAAGGAGTATGCGGGCCCTGCATGGAGCCGTATCTTGACAAACACAAGACGAATCTGGAAAAAGTTTGGAAGTATGCTACTAGGCTAGTCCCAGAACTAAGAGGCATGAGTTAAAAGAAGGCTGTTTAAACTGCACCTTATGTCGCCAGAAGACAGAAGAGCTCGAGGGAGACATGATTATTACATACAAAAATTCTCAGGGGAATTGATAGAGTAGGACAATGATGGATTATTTAACACTGGTGGTTCACTCACAAGGGGACACAGGTGGAAGCCGAGTACCCAAATGAGTCACAAAGACATTAGAAAAAACATTTTCAGAGTCAGAATAGTTAGTAAATGGAATGCACTTGGAAGAGATTTGATGGAGGGTGACTCCATACACAGTTTCAAATGTAGATATAATAGAGCTTGGGAAGCTCAGAAATTTGCACACCAGAAGATTGAAGGTTGAGAGGCAGGACCAAAGAGGCAAAGCTCAATCCCTGCAAGCGTAACTGTGAGTACAACTAGGTGAGTACCCCCATTAGCAAGGTTTCCTTTGCAGGTACTAACCAAACTGATGCTGTTGATATAGGGACGACGACTATCATGGGATCGGATGTGCCCAGTGTACCGTGAAGGGTGAATTGCCAAGCCGAATCATGAAAAGAATGACGCCTATCACTGGAAACTAATGTGCCTTACAGCAAATAAACGCACGTACAAGAAGATGATTGGGGAACCCCAGGAGTCCCTCAGAGCGACAAGCACTGGCCCTGTCTCACACAGAGAACACTGAATAGCAAAACAAAAAACATGCCCCCAACAAAAAAGCAAGTCATCTAGTGCCCCCCGGCAGAGCAAAAGCCAGCTGCCCACCACAGCCGAGGGCATATGCATCTCGAGCCCAGCAAGACCCACAAACTCCCGGCACCTCTCAGACAATCACCCTGCTGGAAGAACCAGCCAGTAAACGTTCAAAATAATCTATTAACAATCCTGAGACCTAAGGCAAAATGTGCGCCAAAGGTCATACAACCGAGCCGTTGAATAGGGATGTCATTCGGCGTTATGAAATCCAAGATCGCGAAAATAGAATGTAATCTGGCGGCTCCTCAGGCGGAGGTCGTGTCAAGACGTCTGCTCGACAACAAGGTTGAACAAGTAGGTCCCCCCACCTCTTCCAAAATGTCACCTTGTTTTCGTGAGGGGGCTTGGGTATGACTCTCTGGGGCCGGTAAGAGTTCCCTTGGACCTCTTTCCGGGTGCAGTACATGCTACATGCTACTCTTGTAGTATGTGCTACAAGTTCCGTATGGATCTTGTTCAGGTCAACAGAATTCCCGCTGGAGTGGCTGCCTGTGAGGGGCCTACTATTGGTGGATGGCTGGGTGTCCAGACTGGGGCAAATGGAGAAAAGGGGTCTTTGCGCCAGTGTGAGAGAATGTATAAGGCAGAAGAACTCCACCGTTAAAAAGCTGGACCAGCGCCGGCGACGACGCACCCCTACCTGCACTGAACCAACACTCAGCCTCCCTAGCTGTCCTAGTAGGTAGTATTACCTTGGCTCTGAGACCAGACTTCCGATATTAATGCTGTATAGTATTATTGGATGCTGAACTGATCCATACAATGATCAGTTGTATGGATCTTTCTCTTACAAGGGTTTGTGGGGTGGGCGACCAGAGTGCCCAAACCCCCAAGTTGGTCGGTGATGGAAGATCGGGTTCTGTAGCCCAATTTTTTTGAGCCCAGACTGGCTCCTATTGTTGACTCAACCAATGACCCTCTTCTCCCACTTCCGAGGCAAGTTTGAGCCCCAAGCCCCCAGTGGTGACCACTTCGTCGCCTGGAGTGGCACCATTTGATGCTGCGCAATGGCACCTTTTAACCCTTTCTCATACTGGGGGAGCTCGGTGCTGTACATCTCGCACTCTAATGCACAATTCGAGTGCGAGATGAACAATTTTCTCCAACTCGTCTAAGTTCCAAGATTTGTTTGATCCTGCCAAGTGGACTAAGTATTTTGACTTTTTTGCATTGTTTCTACACATCCTGATTATTTACTCGTTCATAAACACCTGATTGATTCCTTTGATAGCAATGTTATTTTTAACCTCACCAGCACGTCACATGGTAGTTGCAGCTCTTGTCAGGAGGCAGCAGACCGCCTGGCATCGTTGTCCTGCAATGTTGAGACCTCAGTTGGGTCTCTTAAAAGACCAGTTATTTTAAATGCCAGCATTGACACAGTCATTCTCCCAACCTTGTCATGACTGGTGATCGAGAGCTAAATGACTGCCACGAGGATATTAAATATNCACTGGTAACTACAGGGCGCCTTAATCCGCTTGACCATCACGACCGGACATAAGGAAGTGATAGCCTGAGCTAATGACCCACTTCCCCGCCGCACCTGGATGGTTATCTGGGCATAGCATTTTATCAAATCACCTCATTTTTTGGGGCAACACGTGAGGAAACACAAATGCAAACAAGCCTGAATGGTCCCCAGGACTAGATACAACTGAAAACTCACACCCCAGAAGTGACTCGAACCCATACTCCCAGGAGCAAAGCAACTGGTAACTACAGGGCGCCTTAATCCGCTTGACCATCACGACCGGACATAAGGAAGTGATAGCCTGAGCTATATGAACCACTTCCCCGCCGGCACCTGGATGGTTATCTTGGGCATAGCATTTATCAAATCACCTCATTTTTGGGGCAACACGTGAGGAACACAAATGCAAACAAGCCTGAATGGTCCCAGGACTAGATACAACTGAAAACTCACACCCCAGAAGTGACTCGAACCCATACTCCCAGGAGCAAAGCAACTGGTAACTACAGGGCGCCTTAATCCGCTTGACCATCACGACCGGACATAAGGAAGTGATAGCCTGAGCTATATGAACCACTTCCCGCCGGCACCTGGATGGTTATCTTGGGCATAGCATTTTATCAAATCACCTCATTTTTGGGGCAACACGTGAGGAACACAAATGCAAACAAGCCTGAATGGTCCCAGGACCATTCCTTATGTCCGGTCGTGATGGTCAAGCGGATTAAGGCGCCCTGTAGTTACCAGTTGCTTGCTCCATGGAGTATGGGTTCGAGTCACTTCTGGGGTGTGAGTTTTCAGTTGTATCTAGTCCTGGGGACCATTCAGGCTTGTTTGCATTTGTGTTCCTCACGTGTTGCCCCAAAAAATGAGGTGATTTGATAAAATGCTATGCCCAAGATAACCATCCAGGTGCCGGCGGGGAAGTGGTTCATATAGCTCAGGCTATCACTTCCTTATGTCCGGTCGTGATGGTCAAGCGGATTAAGGCGCCCTGTAGTTACCAGTTGCTTTGCTCCTGGGAGTATGGGTTCGAGTCACTTCTGGGTGTGAGTTTTCAGTTGTATCTAGTCCTGGGGACCATTCAGGCTTGTTTGCATTTGTGTTCCTCACGTGTTGCCCCAAAAAATGAGGTGATTTGATAAAATGCTATGCCCAAGATAACCATCCAGGTGCCGGCGGGGAAGTGGTTCATATAGCTCAGGCTATCACTTCCTTATGTCCGGTCGTGATGGTCAAGCGGATTAAGGCGCCCTGTAGTTACCAGTTGCTTTGCTCCTGGGAGTATGGGTTCGAGTCACTTCTGGGTGTGAGTTTTCAGTTGTATCTAGTCCTGGGGACCATTCAGGCTTGTTTGCATTTGTGTTCCTCACGTGTTGCCCCAAAAAATGAGGTGATTTGATAAAATGCTATGCCCAAGATAACCATCCAGGTGCCGGCGGGGAAGTGGTTCATATAGCTCAGGCTATCACTTCCTTATGTCCGGTCGTGATGGTCAAGCGGATTAAGGCGCCCTGTAGTTACCAGTTGCTTTGCTCCTGGGAGTATGGGTTCGAGTCACTTCTGGGGTGTGAGTTTTCAGTTATCTATATATATATATATAGATATATATATATATATATATATATATATAATATATATATATATATATATATCCCCCTTCTTCCAGCCAGAGGTGGTACTTTAAATATATATATATATATATATATATATATATATATATATATATATATATATATATATATATATATATAATGTTAAATATGACCGAAAAAAGTAAGATTAATAATTCTAACACGAATTTTCTCAATATTTCTTATGTTTCTTTTTACTGTCGATGGTAATTGAAAAATCAATTCTCCGAAATTCATTTTTATTTCTAGTCTGACGCGACGCATGAATGCGTTTCGTAATAACTTATTACATTTTCAATGATTTTAGTTTACACACACACAACTGTAACCTGAAAACAGAGTTTTACTTAATGCTGACATTGAACAGCTTGTCTTATATACTCGCATTTGGGTGAGGTGATATGTTGCAACAGTTTTGGATGAGGTGAACAAACTTTTGACCAACACAAGACAGAACACGGTGCAAAGGGTATAAATTGGATAAATGAGATGGAAGAATGGAAGTAACTGCAAAGGGCCTGTTGACTTTGTTGACTTTGTAAGTCAACAAAGGAATTTGTTGACTTACTGCGGGGACACCGGGCCACAGGGATAAGAGCCTCATTGGACATAGAATCACTGTTTACCAACGTACCTGTGGATGAAACAATCAGGATGATAGCGGACAGAGTGTATCGTGATCCGGCCTGTACTCCTCTTCACATACCAGAAAACATTCTAAGGAAACTACTTAAAGCTTGAACTAAAGAGGCACCCTTCTTGAGCCCTGATGGGCACATGTATAAGCAAGTAGATGGGGTCGCCATGGGTTCTTCCCTAGGTGTCCTGTTTGTGAACTTCTACATGGGTACCATCGAACAGAAGGTCTTAGTTGACATGAACTTGAAACCGGCCATATACTGCAGGTATGTTGACGACATTTTTACACAGGTACCTGATGTCAGACGTCTGCAGGAGCTGAAGGAGGCATTTGAGCGGAATTCTGTGTTGAGTTTCACTTACGAGATGGAGAAGGATGGGAAGCTGCCCTTTCTAGATGTAACAGTCATGGAAAGGAGCGGAGGTTTCCACACTACAGTCTACACTAAGGAAACAAACATAGGAATGTGCCTCAGTGCCAACAGTGACTGCCCAGATAGGTACAAGAGGAGTGTCGTTAACGCTTACATCGACCGCGCTCTCAGCCACAGCTCAGGATGGAAGCAAGTCGATGAAGAACTATGTAGGGTAAGGCAGGTCCTAGTCAACAACGGCATCTCCAATGGTTACGTTGAAGTCATCATAAAATGGAAGGTGAAACGCCATGCAACCTCTGAAGAGTCAACTAACACAACACCTGTACCCCCTATTAGACTATTTTACAGGAACTTCTTTTCCACAGCTCATAAAACGGAGGAAAGAGTCCTGAAAGATATTGTTAATAGAAACGTTATCCCTACAGACAAAAATCAGAAGATAAAATTGACGATTTACTATAAAAAAAAAAATAACGGCCAACCTACTCATGAAAAATTCTCCAGACACAAAGCAGAACGTCTTAAAAGAGACTAACGTCGTCTATGCCTTCAAATGCCCACTTGGGGACTGTAAGCCCCAAAGAACTCAGTATATAGGCAAGACAACAACATCTCTTTCCAGGCGATTAACAATGCATAAGCAACAGAGCTCCATCAAGGAACATATAATCTCTTCCCACAATCAGACTATCACCAGAGAAGTCTTAACAAACAACACAGAAATCATCGATAGATACAGTGATAGCAGGCGGCTTGACATCTGCGAGGCACTACACATCAAGAAGTCAACACCAGCAATCAACAGCCAATTAATGCACAACTATATTCTACCCACTTGAAGACTCTGTACCAATATAGAAGCATCAAGAGGAAGTATGGGCCAATAGGCCCTTTGCAGTTACTTCCATTTTTCCCTCTCATATATCCAATTTATACCCTTTGCACGTTCTGTCTTGTGTTGGTCAAAAGTTTGTCCACCTCATCCAAAACTGTTGCAACATATCACCTCACCCAAGTGCGAGTATATAAGACAAGCTGCTCAATGTTAGCATTAAGTAAAACTCTGTTTTCTGGTTACAATTGTGTGTGTAAACTAAAGTCTTTGAAAATGTAATAAGTTATTACGAAATGCGTTCATGCGTCGCGTCAGACTAGAAATAAAAATGAATTTTCGAGAATTGATTTTTTCAATTACATTCAACAGTAAAAAGAAACATAAGAAATATTGAGAAAATTCGTGTTAGAATTATTAATCTTACATTTTTGGTCATATTTAACAACATATGTTTACAAGAAAGACTGCTACCAAAATATACTAATATATATATATATATATATATATATATATATATATATATATATATATATATATATATATATATATATATATATATATATATATAGATGGGGAAATAGCCTTGGCTGCCATCATCTTTTGTCTGGTCGTGATGGTCAAGTGGTTAAGGTGTCCTGTACACCAGTTGCTAGTGCTTCTGGCAGTATGGGTTCGAGTCACTTCTTGGGCACGAGTTTTCGGGTTGCATATATGCCTGGGGACCATTCGGGCTTCTTCGCATTTGTGTTCCTCACGTGTGCCCCAATCAATGAGGTGATTTGATAAAATACTATGCCCAAGATTACCATCAGAGTGCCGGTGGGATGAAGGGGAAATAGCCTCGGCTGCCATCATCACTCGAGGCAAGAGCTATGCCATTCCTCGAGTGCTTTTGGGAGTTGTGTAAAACCCTGGTTTGTGTCTTGGAGAGGCTGCAGGATCCAGTAAATTCAGCAGAACTTCGGTTTCAACTCTTTTGACCATGTTGTAGCTCAGTCGATAAAGGCTGCGTCTGGGATGATCTCGGACGTAGGTTCGATTCCTCGTCACGGCCCTTGTGGATTTGTTCATTTAAGTAGTGTATTGTGAAGATTAACCTGTAATATCTCCATAGCTCAATCAATCAGTAATAGGAAAACGACCCTCCATTAATATATATAATTATTAACTATAAATACATAGATATTAAAATGGAATACTAAATTACAGTATAATTATATAATAAAATTACTAGATTACAGTATAATTATAAGGTGTGCAGGATTGATGTAACTGTTAATGTAACAGTCTCCGTTGAGGTCTGTCAAAGATCTTTTGTGCCCTATGTGATCCCTTTTTGCGCTACCATTTACTGGATAAATATGGGGTACACAATAAACTAGCCACCTCCAGCAGCAGCAATAAAAAATAAAATCGTAGTTATTTTATTTTCTGATGAGTGGTTTGGTCATCATTGAGGGGAAAATAACGTGTGAGATTTATATTTATTTAGTTTATGTTAATTTTTATAGTAATTTATATTTTACGTTAGTTTACTATCGAAAAATATAAATTATGATGTTTAAAGTGGACTGTATGATTTAAAAATTCCCACAAATCGGTTTCCTACACACATTCTGGGGGTTTATTAGTTTATATATAGTTATAGATTAGTAGACATTCACCACAGTATTAGACTACATATTAGAAATTAAATGGGGAGGCCTTATCTTGGCTGGCAGATTTTGGCCTAGACAACCAGTATGAACACCGGTGAAAACTTTTTGTGGTTGAGGCTGGCGTCAACACACGTACTGGTGTGTCAAGTAGTTGTTAATTGTGCTTCTTCTTCTTCCCCTATAATTACACCTGTCAAAAGGCACACTATAATATTTGTAACCTAATATGACAGCTATATCAGGGGAAATATATAATTATTTAAATAAAGAGATGAGAGTATTACTCACCTTGTTTCGGTCACTGTCTAGCATTCTTAATGGGTTACCCTAATCTACTTACACAACTGGCCAGGAATATGGGGAATTATAATGGATTTCAGCTCGAATACCTCCCTTACAGCAGACATAGTTGATGTTGATAACGGGAACACTATTAGTCCTGTAACACTGTTGTTCAAGGGAAAATTATAGGAACTAGATTTACCTCAGCGACTGTTGTTACATTAAAATGGCGACTGACTGTGGTCTCCCTTCCACTGACACCTCGGCTATTCACTGTTTTATCAAGAAGTGGAGAGAGAGGGCCTACATTTACTCTATTTTGGTACTGATAATTATATTGAAGGGAAATGTTTTTTAATGTTTACAGTCTAGAGACTGCTGTATTAAAAAGGATTCCCAATATTTGGTGGTGAATTTAATAGCGACATGTGGCAATGACATCTCTGTTTTCTACGTAGGAAAATTCCACTCTGCCACATCTTCTATGAGTTAATTTGTTTATTACAGAACAGCAGCAATATTATCTGCCTATTGTATTAAAATGTTAGTAAATGGTGTCGGTTTTTCCGACAATCATATTTCTGATATTGATGTGAAATTAATTCTTAATACCATTATTCAAATAAAGTATATGAACTATATTTGTAAATGTAAATGTTTGTAAACCACTTCAAAAAGCGTTGTGTGTGTTGTTGTTGACTGACGGCCAACGATGATAGAGGCATCGTTTGTGTGACGTGACGTCGATCATCTCTGCCTCAACAGCCAAATCCCAATACATAACATAATCATATTTACATCCATATATTGGCCCCATTTGCATGTCATGTTTGCATGCTATTTAGTTTGACTCTGGCAATAACATATATTTATTTCTTGTGTGATGGTCTTGGGTTCTATTACATTCCTCTGGGAAGGGATAAAGATAAAGTCACTGAGGCATTAGAAGAAAAACAGAATGCTGATGTGATATACACGGACTTCGCAAAGGCATTCGATAAATGTGACCATGGCGTGATAGCACACAAAATGAAGTCAATGGGAATAACCGGTAAAGTAGGACGCTGGATACTCAGTTTTCTGTCAAACAGGACTCAGCGAGTAACGGTCAACCATATAAAATCTAGTCCAAGTGCAGTTAAAAGCTCTGTACCTCAGGGTACAGTCCTTGCACCGCTGCTTTTCCTTATTCTCATATCAGATATAGACAAAAATACAAGTCACAGCTTCGTATCATCCTTTGCAGACGACACAAAAATCAGTAAGAAAATTACCTCGGCTGAAGACATTGAAAAACTTCAAGCTGATATTAATAAAGTTTTCGACTGGGCATCAGAAAATAATATGATGTTTAACAGTGACAAATTCCAGGTACTCAGGTACGGTAAAAATGAGGACCTTAAACATAATACAGGGTACAAAACACAATCAAATGTGCCCATAGTAGGAAAACAACATGTAAAGGATTTGGGAATAATGATGTCTGACGACCTAACGTTTAGGGAGCATAACCAAGCAAATATTGCGACAGCCAGAAAAATGATCGGATGGATTACGAGAACTTTCAAATCCAGGGATCCCATCACAATGCTTGTACTCTTCAAGTCACTTGTGCTGTCCCGTCTTGAGTACTGTTCAGTACTCACTTCCCCCTTTAGAGCAGGAGAGATTGCTGAAATAGAGGGAATACAGAGAACATATACGGCACGCATAGACGCGATAAAGCACCTAAATTATTGGGATCGTCTCAAAGCTCTCCAAATGTACTCACTAGAAAGAAGACGAGAGAGATATCAAATAATATACACCTGGAAGATACTGGAGGGCCAGGTCCCAAATCTACACAGTAAAATAACAACGTACTGGAGTGAACGATATGGAAGAAAATGCAGAATAGAGCCAGTGAAGAGCAGGGGTGCCATAGGCACAATCAGAGAACACTGTATAAACATCAGAGGTCCGCGGTTGTTCAACGTCCTCCCAGCAAGCATAAGAAATATTGCCGGAACAACCGTGGACATCTTCAAGAGGAAACTAGATTTATTCCTCCAAGGAGTTCCGGACCAGCCGGGCTGTGGTGGGTATGTGGGCCTGCGGGCCGCTCCAAGCAACAGCCTGGTGGACCAAACTCTCACAAGTCAAGCCTGGCCTCGGGCCGGGCTTGGGGAGTAGAAGAACTCCCAGAACCCCATCAACCAGGTATCAACCAGGTATCAACCAGGGTTTCAGAACAGGATTTGTTTCTAGGAATAAGAATAGGTTTATGTAAATACCACAAGAGAATGTGAGGAGTGAGTGAATGTTCAGTATTTTTAAGGACTTAACCAGAGGTTCTGTGTGTTGACCGAACTCAGTTTGTTACAGTTCTGATTGGCTTGAGATAGTTTATATTGGTTGAACCCCATGCACAGATACCAAGCGTTAGGTTGGGATAGATTACCGAGCCTTAGTTTCCCCAAAAATGGAAAATGCCCTTAGCCCAGTGACTAGAGCAGCAAGCTTGCATGAACAGCAGATTAGAACAGTTTCGTGCGCTGAGCGAAACTTTTGGCCACGTCTGGTGACCAAAGGAGGCCTGGTCGAGGACCGGGCCGCATGAACGCTAAGCCCCAAAACCATCTGAAGGTAGGTAAGGTAACGTCTCCTTACACTTCATGCCTTTGTTCACCTTGCAATAAATAAGTACCACAAAGTTGAGCAGCTGTTGTGGGTTGCATCCTGGGAAAGGTCAGTTGCTAGCTCACTAAGAGTACCTCGATAAACCTAACAGGCTTTCTGTTCGTGACAATGGGAGCCAAACAAGACCGCCGCCTTGGGAAGGGTAGACATAGGTACACATGCACAAGTGAGCGTGTTGTGCGGTCCACCACCGCAACACACTGGCATGACTGAGTGTGTGTGTGGTTGCAGACGACGGAGGCGTGGCGGAGGTGATCAGCGTGGTGATACCGGTGGAGGGAGAGCCTGATCTGCTGCTGGTGGGGATGGGCAAGACGCTGTGCTTGGTGCGCTGGTCTCCGGACGACCCCGACAGTCACACCGTCACCGCCAAGGTCATCCAGACCACCACAGACGACCACTTCAACGATGCCAAATGTGACCCCCAGGGACGACTATGGGCAGGTAAGGCGCACAGGTCGTCTACGACCCTGCAACACGACTCTTTACTTTCCAGCCTACGACAACCAGAGAGACTTTAATATATCAAACACAAGAACAGATTTGGAATATATACCCTGTCTAAGAGACCACACAGGAGAAAGATTAGGTATTATACAAAGATGGTTCTTCATAATAGCTCGAAATCTGTTAATTTGTTGCGTATATTTTCTTAGTCCTCAGCAGGAGCAGAGTATGTCATGCCTCTCATCTGAGGCATGGTATATAACATGCGTGATATATCACGCCTCTCATCTCCTGTGAGAGGCGTGATATATCGGTCACCTGGCGTTGAATGTTCTCCCTGAGTGGAGACGTCCTATGATAATTGTGCTGTAAAGAGCCTGATCCCCTCCGGTTCAATGCCAGTTGAGGTACGGTGACTGACAGGCAAGCACCATAAAGGCGGGAGTTCACAGCCCACTTTTACACAGTTACAGTCCTCTCCTGTGCTAGGTAAGCCCACAACGGGCTCACCATAACCTGTACTACTTGGAACTTTTTGTTCAGAGTTGCTGAATCTGAAACAACAAGAACAGCCAACTTTGAGTGGTGCTGCACGAACACTTGTGCACACCAGGACTTTGAGTGGTGCTGCACGAACACTTGTGCACACCAGGACTTTATGAGTGGTGCTGCACGAACACTTGTGCACACCAGGACTTTGAGTGGTGCTGCACGAACACTTGTGCACACCAGGACTTTGAGTGGTGCTGCACGAACACTTGTGCACACCAGGACTTTATGAGTGGTGCTGCACGAACACTTGTGCACACCAGGACTTTGAGTGGTGCTACACGAACGCTTCAGCACGCCAGGACTGCCTGCTAATAACAATTTTAAAAAGTAACTTTATTCATAAATTACCATGTCTGTGGCTAATGGGTATTTTAGATTGGGAAATTTTGTATTAGACAATTCACATATTTGAATTTTAACATGCATTGTTTGTTGCTGAGAGTGGTACTGGCAGCAGCATGGGTGTGTGGCTGAGAGTGGTACTGGCAGCAGCATGGGTGTGTGCTGAGAGTGGTACTGACAGCAGCATGGGTGTGTGGCTGAGAGTGGTACTGACAGCAGCATGGGTGTGCGGCTGAGAGTGGTACTGACAGCAGCATGGGTGTGTGCTGAGAGTGGTACTGACAGTAGCATGGGTGTGTGGCTGAGAGTGGTACTGGCAGCAGCATGGGTGTGTGCTGAGAGTGGTACTGGCAGCAGCATGGGTGTGTGGCTGAGAGTGGTACTGGCAGCAGCATGGGTGTGTGCTGAGAGTGGTACTGACAGCAGCATGGGTGTGTGGCTGAGAGTGGTACTGACAGCAGCATGGGTGTGCGGCTGAGAGTGGTACTGACAGCAGCATGGGTGTGTGCTGAGAGTGGTACTGACAGCAGCATGGGTGTGTGGCTGAGAGTGGTACTGGCAGCAGCATGGGTGTGTGCTGAGAGTGGTACTGGCAGCATCATGGGTGTGTGTGCTGAGAGTGGTACTGGCAGCAGCATGGGTGTGTGCTGAGAGTGGTACTGGCAGCAGCATGGGTGTGTGCTGAGAGTGGTACTGGCAGCAGCATGGGTGTGTGCTGAGAGTGGTACTGGCAGCAGCATGGTGTGTGTGCTGAGAGTGGTACTGGCAGCAGCATGGGTGTGTGCTGAGAGTGGTACTGGCAGCAGCATGGGTGTGTGCTGAGAGTGGTACTGGCAGCAGCATGGGTGTGTGCTGAGAGTGGTACTGGCAGCAGCATGGGTGTGTGCTGAGAGTGGTACTGGCAGCAGCATGGGTGTGTGTGCTGAGAGTGGTACTGGCAGCAGCATGGGTGTGTGGCTGAGAGTGGTACTGGCAGCAGCATGGGTGTGTGGCTGAGAGTGGTACTGGCAGCAGCATGGGTGTGTGGCTGAGAGTGGTACTGGCAGCAGCATGGGTGTGTGGCTGAGAGTGGTACTGGCAGCAGCATGGTGTGTGTGCTGAGAGTGGTACTGGCAGCAGCATGGGTGTGTGGCTGAGAGTGGTACTGGCAGCAGCATGGGTGTGTGCTGAGAGTGGTACTGGCAGCAGCATGGGTGTGTGGCTGAGAGTGGTACTGGCAGCAGCATGGGTGTGTGCTGAGAGTGGTACTGGCAGCAGCATGGGTGTGTGTGCTGAGAGTGGTACTGGCAGCAGCATGGGTGTGTGCTGAGAGTGGTACTGGCAGCAGCATGGGTGTGTGCTGAGAGTGGTACTGGCAGCAGCATGGGTGTGTGCTGAGAGTGGTACTGGCAGCAGCATGGGGTGTGTGCTGAGAGTGGTACTGGCAGCAGCATGGGTGTGTGGCTGAGAGTGGTACTGGCAGCAGCATGGGTGTGTGCTGAGAGTGGTACTGGCAGCAGCATGGGTGTGTGCTGAGAGTGGTACTGGCAGCAGCATGGGTGTGTGCTGAGAGTGGTACTGGCAGCAGCATGGGTGTGTGGCTGAGAGTGGTACTGGCAGCAGCATGGGTGTGTGCTGAGAGTGGTACTGGCAGCAGCATGGGTGTGTGGCTGAGAGTGGTACTGGCAGCAGCATGGGTGTGTGGGCTGAGAGTGGTACTGGCAGCAGCATGGGTGTGTGGCTGAGAGTGGTACTGGCAGCAGCATGGGTGTGTGCTGAGAGTGGTACTGGCAGCAGCATGGGTGTGTGGCTGAGAGTGGTACTGGCAGCAGCATGGGTGTGTGTGCTGAGAGTGGTACTGGCAGCAGCATGGGTGTGTGCTGAGAGTGGTACTGGCAGCAGCATGGGTGTGTGCTGAGAGTGGTACTGGCAGCAGCATGGGTGTGTGCTGAGAGTGGTACTGGCAGCAGCATGGGTGTGTGCTGAGAGTGGTACTGGCAGCAGCATGGGTGTGTGGCTGAGAGTGGTACTGGCAGCAGCATGGGTGTGTGCTGAGAGTGGTACTGGCAGCAGCATGGGTGTGTGGCTGAGAGTGGTACTGGCAGCAGCATGGGTGTGTGGCTGAGAGTGGTACTGGCAGCAGCATGGGTGTGTGCTGAGAGTGGTACTGGCAGCAGCATGGGTGTGTGTGCTGAGAGTGGTACTGGCAGCAGCATGGGTGTGTGGCTGAGAGTGGTACTGGCAGCAGCATGGGTGTGTGGCTGAGAGTGGTACTGGCAGCAGCATGGGTGTGTGGCTGAGAGTGGTACTGGCAGCAGCATGGGTGTGTGTGTGTGCTGAGAAGGTACTGGCAGCAGCATGGGTGTGTGTGGCTGAGAGTGGTACTGGCAGCAGCATGGGTGTGTGCTGAGAGTGGTACTGGCAGCAGCATGGGTGTGTGGCTGAGAGTGGTACTGGCAGCAGCATGGGTGTGTGTTTGTGTGCTGAGAGTGGTTCTGGCAGCAGCATGGGTGTGTGTGTGTGCTGAGAGTGGTTCTGGCAGCAGCATGGGTGTGTGGCTAGAGTGGTACTGGGAACAGCATGGGTGTGTGCTGAGAGTGGTACTGGCAGCAGCATGGGTGTGTGCTGAGAGTGGTACTGGCAGCAGCATGGGTGTGTGCTGAGAGTGGTACTGGCAGCAGCATGGGTGTGTGCTGAGAGTGGTACTGACAGCAGCATGGGTGTGAGATTTTTTTACACCTACCTCCCTTAGGAGGTGGACCCAAAGCATAAAGAACTGCACACTGCAGATAGTTCTACTCTAAGCATGAGACCAATAGAGAAGGAAAAGCGGGAGCAAACCGCCAGGCTTCCACCACAAGGGTGAAAACCTGTCCACTTAGGTCGCTGGTTCCTCCTAGTTAACAGGACGTTAAAACTAATAAAGGGTAACCGACGGGTTCTCGCAATCAAATATTTATACTTGATGTGGTGCTATGAAGTGGAATTCAAATTTCCCAAGAACAGCCGTCATTTAAAAAAGAGATGACATTGCAACAATCGTATAAAGCAGAACATGGGTGCAAAGGAATAGTTGAAAGGTTGACATCAAAGACCGTTTTCTATAACATAATAATATTTATTTACAAGAGACTAAACTACTATAACATCGAGTTTACGTTACGTTAATGTCCATCCAGTGGCACTATAGCAACAGCTAAATAGCAACGACTCCGGTCCATTGCTGTGCGGCTGCATACTGACTAACCTGAACACAGGGTGCCCACTGACGACGCAATATTGCAAACAAATAATTCACAAGCCTAGTTTACACCACAGTGAGTGATTCGTTACGTTATTGTCTATCGAGTGGCACTTGCAACACAGCTATTCAACAGCCCCTGAGAAATGACAGCAGTCTCCATCTTGCTGACACTTCGGGCTGACTAAATGAAATAACTGAACAATGATGCCCACTGATGACACAAGCTTGCAATCAATATTGTCACGGCTTCACAGTGAACAGATACTATAATCACAATCTTACGAGTCCTCCAACCCTACAGGCGAGATACCCCCGTAACTAGGCGGGTAGTCCAACACTGACCCCCCCCCCTATCACAACCTAATGTGAACACTCTTCGCAACTCCCTGCAAGAAGTTGCACTGTAAACAGTAAACAAAGCCAGGCAAGGTGGGATTCTGAGACACTTCTCCAGTAATCCCCAAGTTACTTTACTCTCGTCACCAGACGATAACCAAAAGAATTCCCTTAATCAATTACAAACTTGATTATGTGATTAATTACGTTAATTGACTGTCCACAGCAGTCAGCAACAAAGTACTTCTACGTTAATCACAATCACTTGCCTCTCTTAGACAACAACATGATGGTACTCTACGTTAATCATCAACACTTATCTCTCTTAACACAAGTCATCTTGTTAACAATAACTCAAAGTCTCTGACATTACATCGCACTTGACTCCTTTCAAGTATTCAGTGAGTAATTTCTAATTAATGTCAAACGGACAACTAAATAAATCCCAATCGAGTTTCGTTAATTAAACCTACCACTATCTTGGTAGCTCCTCAACAGTCTGTCAAAATTTACTTTAATGAGTGTTAATTACCCTAATTATCCCTGAGCAATTAATAAACTGTCACCAGGACCGATAATAAATCATACATAAATACGTCTCACTCCGCACTGCATAAGCAGGTCTCATCAAACACTGAATTCATTGACGAGGAGTTAATTACTCCAGTAATTAACATGAGTGCATCTTAATTCACTGTCATCAGACAGGATATGATTAATATAACGAGTTATGCTAGCTCCATGACCTCGCTTTACCGAGTCATCAAGACCTTTGACGTTAATTACTCCACTAATTATCATGAGCCACTAAATGCTATACCCCAGAAAGGTAATTAGTCTCGAGCAATTACGTTAACACAAATACTGACAGACTGACAGTTCCTCCCAATTATGGAAATAATTACATGCAAATAACAATTATCCATAATTATACAGACCTCAGGGTGTCCACTGACCACCCTACTACACTGGCCTGCCTACCTCTGCAATGATATAATTAACATGCGGCAACATGGCATTAATCTTGACTCTGAACGATGTATATTGAATCGACAGAACAATGATGACTTACATGGTAAATCTCTACACTGACCTGTTTACATACACGAGTCAATCTACACACAAAAATATATCTATATACATCTACATGTGTGGTTCTGTGTATAACATACACCTTCAGGTACGTCACAAACAGTCACCTGGACGTCAGTACAGACAGGTGTCTCTCAGCTGCTTCCCTCGCCTGGCAGGCGCTATGGGACAACACAGCTGTTATTGGAATTAACAACAGTCCTGAGACACTGTAACATACAATAACGTGTACTCACGATTACCACTCTCATCACATTCATTTCCCCGGTCACGACCTCACTTGCTGAGGAACACCTAGCTCGCTCCCACGTGCATCGACAAGGTGTGGCCCTAGGGTGTGACCAGGGCATGTGGCCAAGCATGGCCCAAGGAGGTGGCCAAGCCATGTGGCCACCGCGTGGCCTTAAGGGGTGGCCGCGGAGTAGCGCGGGGCAGTCGCAGCGCCCCACCCTGGATGGGGTGGCCCACAGGCGGGTGGCTAGGGTGTGGCCATCACGTGGCCCCACGGTGTCTGGCCATGGAGCAGTGTGGCGCGCACATGGGGTTGCCTCAGGCTAGGTGCCTCAGGCGTACACAAACATGGGTGGCAGATACACTCACACCCACATCCCACCACGAGCATGGCTCCGTTGTACAACGGGTGTGATAATGGCCGGCGACACAACAAGGTGGAATTTCAAAGTCCAACAAGGGCCCTGTAATCTCACCTCAATTACACTGGGAGGCCCTGCCCTATTCCCCTAATTGTCCATTTACATAGACAAGATAACACAAAACACCAGTTGTGAACAACCACATCTGATACACCACGAGGCTTGCCAGGAGCCTCATGGTCGAACACTGTCTCTAGAGTTATCTTTCAGTTCCTTCCTAACTCTTTGGCCCCAATTCACGGAAATTGGACCCCGACGCAATCCACGATGGCAGGATTACCGTGCGCGATGAGTAAAGGAGATAACACAGCGATAACGGGGGTGGAGGTGGCCTTTTCGCCACCCCCACCTTCTAGGGCATCCAGCCCGCTTGCTCGCCCTCTCCAGACTGCCGATTTGGCGGGCATAGGAAAACTCAAAATGCCCATCTCCCCTCCACCTTGTCTTGACCAATCAGCACAAAGCCGGCACAGTCTATCGTGCCGCTACGAATCACCGCCTTTCGCGCCTAAATATCCCCACGAGGCTCAGGTGCCTAGACGAATCATAGACGCCTTCACCATGAGGCGTACCATGACGTCACAAGGAGGGGGAGGCCTAGGAGTGTGACGCCATACCTCACATGGTGTGGGAGGCGACGTTCACCCCTCTGTCCCCCTTACACTCTCAAACCCCCATTTTCCCAGAAAACAGGATAAATTCTGTAACTCTCTCTACAGAACAGTGACAGACTCACGGCTAGTCTTAAACGATGGTCCTTAGAATAAGCTTTCATCCAACACCACACAAGTGCATGTAGTTTGAAAACTAATTGTCTAGAGTTCTATAGCGACTCGAGCCTAATCTAGGAAACTAGAAAAACTACTTGAGGGAATTTGAGAGTGGTACTGGCAGCAGCATGGGTGTGCGCTGAGAGTGGTACTGGCAGCAGCATGGGTGTGTGGCTGAGAGTGGTACTGGCAGCAGCATGGGTGTGTGCTGAGAGTGGTACTGGCAGCAGCATGGGTGTGTGCTGAGAGTGGTACTGGCAGCAGCATGGGTGTGTGCTGAGAGTGGTACTGGCAGCAGCATGGGTGTGTGCTGAGAGTGGTACTGGCAGCAGCATGGGTGTGTGTGCTGAGAGTGGTACTGGCAGCAGCATGGGTGTGTGCTGAGAGTGGTACTGGCAGCAGCATGGGTGTGTGCTGAGAGTGGTACTGGCAGCAGCATGGGTGTGTGCTGAGAGTGGTACTGGCAGCAGCATGGGTGGTGCTGAGAGTGGTACTGGCAGCAGCATGGGTGTGTGCTGAGAGTGGTACTGGCAGCAGCATGGGTGTGTGCTGAGAGTGGTACTGGCAGCAGCATGGGTGTGTGGCTGAGAGTGGTACTGGCAGCAGCATGGGTGTGTGGCTGAGAGTGGTACTGGCAGCAGCATGGGTGTGTGCTGAGAGTGGTACTGGCAGCAGCATGGGTGTGTGCTGAGAGTGGTACTGGCAGCAGCATGGGTGTGTGCTGAGAGTGGTACTGGCAGCAGCATGGGTGTGTGCTGAGAGTGGTACTGGCAGCAGCATGGGTGTGTGGCTGAGAGTGGTACTGGCAGCAGCATGGGTGTGTGTGCTGAGAGTGGTACTGGCAGCAGCATGGGTGTGTGCTGAGAGTGGTACTGGCAGCAGCATGGGTGTGTGCTGAGAGTGGTACTGGCAGCAGCATGGGTGTGTGGCTGAGAGTGGTACTGGCAGCAGCATGGGTGTGTGCTGAGAGTGGTACTGGCAGCAGCATGGGTGTGTGCTGAGAGTGGTACTGGCAGCAGCATGGGTGTGTGCTGAGAGTGGTACTGGCAGCAGCATGGGTGTGTGCTGAGAGTGGTACTGGCAGCAGCATGGGTGTGTGGCTGAGAGTGGTACTGGCAGCAGCATGGGTGTGTGCTGAGAGTGGTACTGGCAGCAGCATGGGTGTGTGCTGAGAGTGGTACTGGCAGCAGCATGGGTGTGTGTGCTGAGAGTGGTACTGGCAGCAGCATGGGTGTGTGCTGAGAGTGGTACTGGCAGCAGCATGGGTGTGTGTGCTGAGAGTGGTACTGGCAGCAGCATGGGTGTGTGTGCTGAGAGTGGTACTGGCAGCAGCATGGGTGTGTGCTGAGAGTGGTACTGGCAGCAGCATGGGTGTGTGCTGAGAGTGGTACTGGCAGCAGCATGGGGTGTGTGCTGAGAGTGGTACTGGCAGCAGCATGGGTGTGTGCTGAGAGTGGTACTGGCAGCAGCATGGGTGTGTGCTGAGAGTGGTACTGGCAGCAGCATGGGTGTGTGGCTGAGAGTGGTACTGGCAGCAGCATGGGTGTGTGGCTGAGAGTGGTACTGGCAGCAGCATGGGTGTGTGGCTGAGAGTGGTACTGGCAGCAGCATGGGTGTGTGCTGAGAGTGGTACTGGCAGCAGCATGGGTG
This sequence comes from Procambarus virginalis, assembly GCA_020271785.1. Taxonomy (NCBI): domain Eukaryota; kingdom Metazoa; phylum Arthropoda; class Malacostraca; order Decapoda; family Cambaridae; genus Procambarus; species Procambarus virginalis. The sequence continues at coordinate 5,245 of WNGS01163247.1, read as the reverse complement.
TGTGCTGAGAGTGGTACTGGCAGCAGCATGGGTGTGTGCTGAGAGTGGTACTGGCAGCAGCATGGGTGTGTGCTGAGAGTGGTACTGGCAGCAGCATGGGTGTGTGCTGAGAGTGGTACTGGCAGCAGCATGGGTGTGTGCTGAGAGTGGTACTGGCAGCAGCATGGGTGTGTGCTGAGAGTGGTACTGGCAGCAGCATGGGTGTGTGCTGAGAGTGGTACTGGCAGCAGCATGGGTGTGTGCTGAGAGTGGTACTGGCAGCAGCATGGGTGTGTGCTGAGAGTGGTACTGGCAGCAGCATGGGTGTGTGCTGAGAGTGGTACTGGCAGCAGCATGGGTGTGTGCTGAGAGTGGTACTGGCAGCAGCATGGGTGTGTGCTGAGAGTGGTACTGGCAGCAGCATGGGTGTGTGCTGAGAGTGGTACTGGCAGCAGCATGGGTGTGTGCTGAGAGTGGTACTGGCAGCAGCATGGGTGTGTGGCTGAGAGTGGTACTGGCAGCAGCATGGGTGTGTGGCTGAGAGTGGTACTGGCAGCAGCATGGGTGTGTGCTGAGAGTGGTACTGGCAGCAGCATGGGTGTGTGCTGAGAGTGGTACTGGCAGCAGCATGGGTGTGTGCTGAGAGTGGTACTGGCAGCAGCATGGGTGTGTGCTGAGAGTGGTACTGGCAGCAGCATGGGTGTGTGCTGAGAGTGGTACTGGCAGCAGCATGGGTGTGTGGCTGAGAGTGGTACTGGCAGCAGCATGGGTGTGTGCTGAGAGTGGTACTGGCAGCAGCATGGGTGTGTGCTGAGAGTGGTACTGGCAGCAGCATGGGTGTGTGCTGAGAGTGGTACTGGCAGCAGCATGGGGTGTGGCTGAGAGTGGTACTGGCAGCAGCATGGGTGTGTGCTGAGAGTGGTACTGGCAGCAGCATGGGTGTGTGGCTGAGAGTGGTACTGGCAGCAGCATGGGTGTGTGGCTGAGAGTGGTACTGGCAGCAGCATGGGTGTGTGGCTGAGAGTGGTACTGGCAGCAGCATGGGTGTGTGCTGAGAGTGGTACTGGCAGCAGCATGGGTGTGTGCTGAGAGTGGTACTGGCAGCAGCATGGGTGTGGGCTGAGAGTGGTACTGGCAGCAGCATGGGTGTGTGCTGAGAGTGGTACTGCAGCAGCATGGGTGTGTGCTGAGAGTGGTACTGGCAGCAGCATGGGTGGTGTGCTGAGAGTGGTACTGGCAGCAGCATGGGTGTGTGCTGAGAGTGGTACTGGCAGCAGCATGGGTGTGTGCTGAGAGTGGTACTGGCAGCAGCATGGGTGTGTGCTGAGAGTGGTACTGGCAGCAGCATGGGTGTGTGCTGAGAGTGGTACTGGCAGCAGCATGGGTGTGTGCTGAGAGTGGTACTGGCAGCAGCATGGGTGTGTGGCTGAGAGTGGTACTGGCAGCAGCATGGGTGTGTGCTGAGAGTGGTACTGGCAGCAGCAGGGTGTGTGTGTGCTGAGAGTGGTACTGGCAGCAGCATGGGTGTGTGTGCTGAGAGTGGTACTGGCAGCAGCATGGGTGTGTGTGCTGAGAGTGGTACTGGCAGCAGCATGGGTGTGTGTGCTGAGAGTGGTACTGGCAGCAGCATGGGTGTGTGCTGAGAGTGGTACTGGCAGCAGCATGGGTGTGTGCTGAGAGTGGTACTGGCAGCAGCATGGGTGTGTGCTGAGAGTGGTACTGGCAGCAGCATGGGTGTGTGCTGAGAGTGGTACTGGCAGCAGCATGGGTGTGTGTGCTGAGAGTGGTACTGGCAGCAGCATGGGTGTGTGTGCTGAGAGTGGTACTGGCAGCAGCATGGGTGTGTGCTGAGAGTGGTACTGGCAGCAGCATGGGTGTGTGCTGAGAGTGGTACTGGCAGCAGCATGGGTGTGTGCTGAGAGTGGTACTGGCAGCAGCATGGGTGTGTGCTGAGAGTGGTACTGGCAGCAGCATGGGTGTGTGCTGAGAGTGGTACTGGCAGCAGCATGGGTGTGTGGCTGAGAGTGGTACTGGCAGCAGCATGGGTGTGTGCTGAGAGTGGTACTGGGCAGCATCATGGTGTGTGCTGAGAGTGGTACTGGCAGCAGCATGGGTNGTGTGGGAGGCTTGGGGTGAGGGTGGCTTGGGGTGTAGGAGGCTTTGGGTGTGAGAGGCTTGGGAGGCATGGGGTGAGGGAGGCTTGGGGTGAGGGAGGCTTGGGTGAGGGAGGCTTGGGATGTGGGAGGCTTGGGGTGTGAGAGGCATGGGGTGAGGGAGGCTTGGGGTGAGGGAGGCTTGGGGTGTGGGAGGCTTGGGGTGTGGGAGGCATGGGTGAGGGAGGCTTGGGTGTAGGAGGCTTGGGGTGTGGGAGGCATGGGGTGAGGGAGGCTTGGGGTGAGGGAGGCTTGGGGTGTAGGAGTCTTGGGGTGTAGGAGTCTTGGGGTGAGGGAGGCTTGGGGTGTAGGAGGCTTGGGGTGAGGGAGGCATGGGGTGAGGGAGGCTTGGGGTGAGGGAGGCTTGGGGTGAGGGAGGTTTGGGGTGAGGGAGGTTTGGGGTGTAGGAGGCTTGGGGTGTAGGAGGCTTGGGGTGGGAGGCTTGGGGTGAGGGAGGCTTGGGGTGTGGGAGGCTTGGGGTGAGGGTGGCTGGGGTGTAGGGGCTTGGGGTGTGAGAGGCTTGGGAGGCATGGGGTGAGGGAGGCTTGGGGTGAGGGAGGCTTGGGGTGAGGGAGGCTTGGGATGTGGGAGGCTTGGGGTGTGAGAGGCATGGGGTGAGGGAGGCTTGGGTGAGAGGAGGCTTGGGGTGTGGGAGGCTTGGGGTGTGGGAGGCATGGGGTGAGGGAGGCTTGGGGTGAGGGAGGCTTGGGGTGTAGGAGGCTTGGGGTGTGGGAGGCATGGGGTGAGGGAGGCTTGGGGTGAGGGAGGCTTGGGTGTAGGAGGCTTGGGGTGTAGGAGGCTGGGGTGTAGGAGGCATGGGGTGAGGGAGGCTTGGGGTGTGGGAGGCATGGGGTGAGGAGGCTTGGGGTGAGGGAGGTTTGGGGTGAGGGAGGTTTGGGGTGTAGGAGGCTTGGGGTGTAGGAGGCTTGGGGTGAGGGAGGCTTGGAGTGAGGGAGGCTTGGGGTGTGAGAGGCTTGGGGTGAGGGAGGCTTGGGGTGTAGGAGGCATGGGGTGAGGGAGGCTTGGGGTGTGGGAGGCTTGGGGTGAGGGAGGCTTGGGGTGTGGGAGGCTTGGGGTGTGGGAGGCTTGGGGTGAGGGAGGCTTGGGGTGTGGGAGGCTTGGGGTGTGGGAGGCTTGGGGTGTAGGAGGCATGGGGTGAGGGAGGCTTGGGGTGTGGGAGGCTTGGGGTGTGGGAGGCTTGGGGTTGGGAGGCTTGGGGTGTGGGAGGCTTGGAGTGTAGGAGGCTTGGGGTGTGGGAGGCTTGGGGTGTAGGAGGCTTGGGGTGTGGGAAGCTTGGGGTGTGGGAGGCTTGGGGTGTGAGAGGCTTGGGTGTGAGAGGCTTGGGTGTGGGAGGCTTGGGGTGAGGGAGGCTTGGGGTGTGTGAGGCTTGGGGTGTAGGAGGCTTGGGGTGAGGGAGGCTTGGGGTGTGGGAGGGGCTGCTGGTGGAGTGGGTGTTGGAATGGGAGGGCGGTTTTACAGTGAGGGGCGGAGACTGATAAATGTTGTCGTTAGACTGATTAGACTGATAAGAAGGATAAGTTTTCAGCATAATTTCATTAACTCCAGTATTGAACTGAGAAAGTCTTGGTACTTTGATGAGGAAGGTTCATCAAGGGAAATGTGGTCTGAGGAAGTGACCTTACCTCACACACCGGGTGTACATAATATTAACAATTATGTAACTACCTTCAAGAGATTGTCACTTGCTTAGCTAAACGAAGTATGGGGTTCCCAAACTCATTATGTGCCTCTGTGACCCCTTCCACCACCACCCACGGGATGGGTATGGGGTTATCATGAGGTTATCTTGAGATGATTTCGGGGCTTTTTTAGTGTCCCCGCGGCCCGGTCCTCGACCAGGCCTCCACCCCCAGGAAGCAGCCCATGACAGCTAACTAACTCCCACGTACCTATTTTAATGCTAGGTAACAGGGGCATAGGGTGAAAGAAACTCTGCCCATTGTTCTCGCCGGCGCCCGGGATCGACCCCGGGACCACAGGATCGCAAGTCCAGCTTGCTGTCCACTCGGCTCCCTAATAATAAATAACTTATTATGCACCTCCCGGGGTGCATAATAAATAAAAACAAATGTATTCCAGCATAAGACAACGCTAATATATCAGCAGGGCTCTGCTTATCACCTCCCCTCTGCTTACCACCTCTACTCTGCTTACCACCTCCTCACTCGCATTTATTTATGCCCTTTCCTGCTGCTTCATTTTTTATAATAATTTGTTCTTATGATATAGATCAAATGAGCAAAAAATCTATGTTTATATAGCGTGGGCATTATAGACTGAGGATTTGATTGATATCTTAATTTGGATAAAATATTTAAGTCTTTAAAAGATTTATATGTTTTAGAGAGTTTGTAAATACTTGGGTTTTTAACATGTGCCTTATTATGTAGAATATGGTGAGCATTGCTGGCGGTATGTTGGTTAGACCAATATGAGCAGTAGGTACAAGTACACCTGCAGCCTGGGGACTGAACAGTGTCAACATACAAGCTGAGGGCGGGAGTCGAACGAAAAGCACCAGAACAGAGGCGCAACTCAGTATGGTGCAACGCATCAAGACGGCGAGAGTAGAAGGAGAAGCAGATGAATAAGTGGGGCAATTATATTCGAGTTTAGACAGGACGAGAGAGGAATGTAAAAAGAGAAGCATGTGCCTATCCGCTCCCCAAGAAGTATGGGACAAAATCTTAACGAGGGTAAGGGCCTTTAGAGCATTCAACTCGGAGGTAAGAGATATGGGGCTCCCCAAGACAAACAAGTGTCAATGATTAACCCCAAAAGCTTAGCAGAATCCCTATACACAAGGGGATGACCATAGGGCGACAAAGAGGGACTAAAAACGACATGCTTCCGAGTAAAAGTCATAGTACATACATAGCACACATAGTATTCTCTACGCATAGTCTTACGCGTAGAGAACTTGAAGCCATGATCGGTGGCCCAAGACGACACAGCATCAGTCGCAAGTTGAAGCCACCGTTGAAGGATAGGCGAATCATCATCTCTAAAGCAAAGGGTAAGATCGTCGACATAGAGAGCGGAGAAGATGCCAGAAAGAAGGGAGGAAAGAAGACCGTTGAGGGCAACTAGAA
>WNGS01163242.1:0-10999 GCA_020271785.1 Procambarus virginalis | reverse complement strand
CCCACGTGTTCACTCCCATGTGTTCACTCCCATGTGTTCACTCCCCTCTCCCCCGTGTAACCCAGTGTTCACTCCCACGTGTTCACTCCCAAGTGTTCACTCCCACGTGTTCCTCCCACTCCCACGTGTTCACTCCCATGTGTTCACTCCCAAGTGTTCACTCCCACGTGTTCACTCCCAAGTGCTCACTCCCACGTGTTCACTCCCAAGTGCTCACTCCCACGTGTCTCACTCCCATGTGTTCACTCCCATGTGTTCACTCCCATGTGTTCACTCCCACTCCCTCGTGTTCACTCCCACGTGCTCACTCCCATGTGTTCACTCCCATGTGTTCACTCCCAGTGTTTCACTCCCACGTGTTCACTCCCACTTCTGTGTGTCACCATGTGCCCCCCAGTGTGTTCACTCCCACGTGCTCACTCCCCACGTGTTCACTCCCATGTGTTCACTCCCACGTGTTCACTCCCACAGTGTTCACTCCCACGTGTTCACTCCCAAGTGCTCACTCCCACGTGTTCACTCCCAAGTGTTCACTCCCACGTGTTCACTCCCGTGTGTTCACTCCCACGTGTGTTCACTCCCACGTGTTCACTCCCAAGTGTTCACTCCCACGTGTTCACTCCCAAGTGTTCACTCCCACGTGTTCACTCCCAAGTGCTCACTCCCAAGTGCCTCACTCCACAACCCGTGTTCACTCCCACGTGTGTTCACTCCCGTGTGTTCACTCCCACGTCGTGTTCACTCCCACGTGTTCACTCCCACGTGCTCACTCCCACGTGTTCACTCCCATGTGTTCACTCCCAGTGTCACCCCAGTGTTCACTCCCCACGTTGTTCACTCCCACGTGTTCACTCCCAAGTGTTCACTCCCACGTGCTCACATCCCACGTGTTCACTCCCAGTGTTCACTCCCGTGTCACTCCCACGTGTCACTCCCAGTGTCACTCCCACAGTGTCACTCCCACTCTCTCCCACGTGTCACCAAGTGTCACTCCCACTGCCTCTCAGTGTGTTCACTCCCACATGTTCACTCCCACATGTTCACTCCCACGTGTTCACTCCCATGTGTTCACTCCCATGTGCTCACTCCCACGTGCTCACTCCCAAGTGCTCACTCCCACGTGCTCACTCCCAAGTGTTCACTCCCACGTGCTCACTCCCAAGTGCTCACTCCCACGTGCTCACTCCCAAGTGCTCACTCCCAAGTGCTCACTCCCAGTGCTCACTCCCAAGTGCTCACTCCCACGTGCTCACTCCCACGTGCTCACTCCAAGTGCTCACTCCCACGTGCTCACTCTCAAGTGCTCACTCCCACGTGCTCACTCCCACGTGCTCACTCCCATATTCTGATCTCCCTCTGCACACTCACATATTTGAGGCAGCCAGAGCACTTGTATTATCTTCATTATTACATACGTACTCTCATATTGGCATAATATAACACACGTCAGCTAAGATATCTTTACAATTCCATTATTTCTCCTTCATCTATTTCCTCCACTTCCCTGTAAACCATTCCCCTGCCCTCATGTATCAACTGAAATACATTAATACAATTATTTTCATCTGTAAATGTAGTTGTAAGTGCGCCCTGAAGGGGGTAAAATATATAGAAGTCCGCCACGCATCTTGAACAAATGACAGTCGCGCGATGTGTTCCCTGCAGGCGTCTTGGCGTCAACAAATCATTACAAAAACGCATTCTCGCTCACGAACACAAGTGCATTGTTCTTGAGTACGTGTGACTGCAGTTTCTTAGTGACGTGTGTGGGTTCATGGGGCGGTTCTCTGAGGACCTGTGATGTTGTGGTGGTTCAGGAGCGGTTCTCTGAGGACGTGTGATGTTGTGGTGGTTCAGGGCGGTTCTCTGAGGATCTGGTGGTGTTGTGGTGGTTCAGGAGCGGTTCTCTGAGGACCTGTGATGTTGTGGTGGTTCAGGAGCGGTTCTCTGAGGACCTGTGATGTTGTGGTGGGTTCAGGAGCGGTTCTCCGAGGACCTGTGATGTTGTGGTGTTCATGAGCGGTTCTCTGAGGACCTGTGAGTTGTGGTGGTTCAGGGCGGTTCTCTGAGGACGCTGTGACGTTTGTGGTGGTTCACGAGCGGTTCTTTGAGGACCTGTGATGTTGTGGTGGTTCACTAGCGGTTCTCTGAGGACACTGTGACGTTGGGGTGATCAGGAGCGGTTCTCTGAGGACTGCGTGACGTTGTGGTGGTTCAGGAGCGTTTCTCTGAGGACCTGTGATGTTGTGGTGGTTCATGGGCGGTTTCTCTGAGGACCTGTGATGTTGTGGTGGTTCAGGAGCGGTTCTCTGAGGACCTGTGAGTGTTGTGGTGTTCACTAGCGGTTCTCCGAGGACCAGGACGTTGTGGTGGTTCCTAGCGGTTCTCTGAGGACTCGTGATGTTGTGGTGGTTCACGAGCGGTTCTCCGAGGACCAGTGACGTTGTGGGGTTCACTAGCGGTTCTCTGAGGACTCCGTGATGTTGTGGTGGTTCACGAGCGGTTCTCCGAGGACCAGTGACGTTGCAGGAGACGGTTGAAGCCAATACGGAGTCGCGAACGCCGGCAGACGTCGCAGAGGACCGTAACAAACGAACTTGACGTAACAGCTACTTGACGTAACAGCTGCTTGACGTAACAGCTAGCTGTTGACGTAACAACTACTAATGACGTAACAACTACTTGACGTAACAACTACTTGACGTAACAACTACTTGACGTAACAACTACTTGACGTAACAACTACTTGACGTAACATCTGCTTGACGTAACAACTACTTGACGTAACAACTACTGTGACGTAACAACTACTTGACGTAACAGCTACTTGACGTACACAACTACTTGACGTAAACGCTTACTTGACCGTAACAAACGTAACTTGACGTAACAGCTACTTGACGTCTAAACCCGGCGACGTCGGTGATGTGGAGGTGACGTCACGGCGGGTGTAAAGGTAGACTCCAGGCGTTCAGTCGCCCCTTTAAGGCTGCCTCCCACGGCGTCCTGCCTGCCTGCCTCGCCTGCCTCCCGTGCCTGCCTCCCTGCCTGCCTGCCCTGCCTCCCTGCCTGCCTCCCCTGCCTGCCGCCCACGGCGTCCTGCCCTGCCTCCCCTGCCCCTGCCTGCCTGCCTCCCTGCCTGCCTGCCTGCCTCCCTGCCTGCCTCCCACGGCGTCCTGCCTGCCTCCCTGCCTGCCTGCCTGCCTGCCGTCCCTGCCTGCCTACCATACCTGCCTGCCTGCCTCCCGCCTGCCTCCCTGCCCTCTCCTGCCTGGCCTCCCTGCTTGCCGGCCTGCCTCCCTGCCAGCCTGCATGCCAGCCTCCCTGCCTGCCCTCCCTGCCTGCCTCCCACGCGGTGCCTGCCTGCCTCCCTGCCTGCCTGCCTGCCTTGCCTCCCTGCCTGACTCCCTGCCTGCCTGGCCTGCCTCCCTGCCTAGCCTGCCCTGCCTCCTGCCTGCCTCCTCCCTGCCTGCCTGCCTGCCTGGCCTGCCTCCCTGGCCTGCCTCCCTGCCCTGCCTGCCTGCCTGCCTGCCTTCCCCTTCCATGCCATGACCGTGCCTGCCTGGCCCTGCCTGCCTGCCTGCCGGCCTGCCTGCCTCCCTGCCTGCCTCCCCCTGCTGCCTGCTGCCTGCCTGCCTCCTGCCTGCCTGCCTGCTACTCGCTGCCTGCCTCCCACGGCCGTCCTGCCCTGCCTCCCTGACGCCCTGCCTGCCTCCCGTCTGCCTCCCACGGCGTGCCTGCCCTGCCTCCCTGCCTGCCTGCCTGCCTCCCTGCCTGCACTCCCTGCCTTTACCTGCCTGCCTGCCTCCCTTGCCTGCCTCCCTGCCTGCCTCCCTGCCTGCCGCCCTCCCTGCCCTGCCTGCTGCCTGCCTCCCCTGCCTCCCTGCCTGCTCTGCCTGCCTGCCTCCTGCCTGCCTGCCTCCTGTCCTGCCTCCCTGCCTCCCTGCCTACCTCCCTCCCTGCCTGCCCTCCCTGCCTGCCTCCCTGCCTGCCTCCCTGCCTGCTGCCTGCCTCCTTGCCTGCCTCCCTGCCTGCCTCCCACGGCGTCCTGCCTGCCTCCCTGCCTGCCTGCCTGCTGCCTGCCTGCCTCCTGCCTGCCTCCCTGCCTGCCTGCCTGCCTCCATCCCTGCCTGCCTCCCTGCCTGCCGCCCTCCCTGCCTACCTCCCTGCCTGCCTCCCTGCCCTCCCTGCCTGCCTTCCCTGCCTGCCTCCTGCCTGCTTGCCTGCCCTGCCTGCCTCCCTGGCCTGCCTCCCTGCCTCCCTGCCTGCCTCCTGCCTGCCTGCCCTGCCTTCCACCCTCCCTGCCTGCCTTCCTCGTCCCTCCGTGCCCTTCACACTCCCTGCCTGCCTGCCTCCCACGGCGTCCTGCCTGCCTCCCTGCCTGCCTGCCTGCTGCCTTCCACCCCCCTGCCTGCCTGCCTCTGCCTGTCTTCCCACCCTGCCTTACCTCACTGCCTTCTATACCTCCCTTCCCCCTCCCTTACTTACCTTACACCTTACCCTCCACCGCTTTACCTTACCTACCATTGTCTCACCCAACAATGCTCTAAGGCAGCCTACACTACTCTCAGGTCATTTAACCCAACTCACGGACTCAATATATCACTTTTAATAGAAGGCAGTTTCTACGGGATCACCATAGCCCGTGCTACTTGGAATTCTTCCTGTTTTCCCAGTCGCTGAATCCATAACAACAACAACAAGGTAGTTTAGATACTAATGGGATGTGATGTAATCTGGCGCACACGTGGTTAATCTTAGCGACGGTCTCACTTCGTGCAGGTCGGTGCTCGATTCCCGATGGTCAAGCAGCAACTATCCTGTTCTCATAGCCCTTCCGTGTGCTATATATTAGTCATTCTGGCTTTCCGTTTTATCTTGATAATTACCTAACTTAACGCACTCTAACCTAACTTAACGCACTCTAACCTAAGCTAACGGACTCTAACCTAAGCTAACGGACTCTAACCTAAGCTAACGGACTCTAACCTAAGCTAACGTACTCTAACCTAAGCTAACGCACTCTAACCTAATCTAACAGACTCTAACCTAATCTAACGCACTCTAACCTAAGCTAACGCACTCTAACCTAAGCTAACGCACCTACCCTAAGCTAACGCATTCTAACCCAATCTAACGGACTTTAACCTAAGCTAACGCACTCTAACCTAAGCTAACGCACTCTAACCTAAGCTAACCCATTCTAACCCAATCTAACGGACTCTAACCTAAGCTAACGCACTCTAAACCTAAGCTAACGGGCTCTAACCTAAGCTAACGGACTCTAACCTAAGCTAACGGACTCTAACCTAAGCTAACGGACTCTAACCCAATCTAACGGACTCTAAGCTAATCTAACGGACTCTAACCTAATCTAAACCAGTCTCACATATTCCTAGTCTAACAACGTTTGTTTAATATCTTTATGTTACCATGATTAAGTTATTCTAATTCAATCTAGTACAATATAACCCGAACCTACCCCCTTGCTTAACCTAACTTAACTTCTCCTAACCTAGTCTTACCTACTGTAACCTCACATTATCTCCCCTAACCTTACCATAAGCTAACTTAAACCCAACCTGCCCTAACCTAACCTACCCTAACCAAACCTACGTTACCCTAACGTATCACCACCCAGCTTAGTTTACCTTAATGACGTGGACTAGTTTAAACTTGCTTAACCTATTATAATCTTGCCTAACTTAGCACATCTATTTTAACAATTATGAGGTAGATGGGTAGTTGGCGAGGGGAGAGGGGAGGGTTGTGAATGATGGGGAGGGGTTGTAAATGAGGGGTAATAGGTTGTGAATGGAGGGACACTGTGTATAGGAAGGAGACGCCCATCGCACGCCTCGACACAGCAAAAAACCTCCAATGAATTGGAAGTGTTGATGGTTTGTACTTCCAGCTCCTATGTCTGGTGTCTGTCTGTCTGTCTGTCGTCTGTCTGTCTGTCTGTCTGTCTCTCTCTCTCTTCCTGTGATTACCTGACCTCATGTCCCGTCTAACACCAAAACTGAGCCAGGGAAATCTACCTACATGAGACCAATGTTAGAGGGTGAAGAGTGTGACATTCACGGCTGGATTACCAGCTATAAGACCTGCAGTCACGTAAGGGTATTCCAGGCTAGGCCTTATAATAATTCTGTACAGGTGGAGCTTGATGTGGGATGGTGCTTGCTTGAAGCGGAAGAGACTCGCCAGCGAACCTCGAGCCATTGATGTCTTCTGGGATACAAACTGGGAGGAGTTGAGTAGTCTGTTGAAGTTGTATCCGAGCACTGTGTGTTGGAGTTTGAGATGGCTATGGGTTCACCCCTGATTCTTATCCCTCCCTCATTTTCGATTGAGAAGGCCATTCATCCGACAGTGCTTAATTGGATCTTTTCTGGTCCCCCTGAACCTCACCAACAAATCCAACTTGCTGAAGATCCAACGGGTACAAAATAAGGCACTTCGCTTTGCGGAGGGCCTGACACTGATGATAGCAGTAAGAACTGACCAAATCCATGAAACGCTCAACATGAAGCCAATGTACATCAGGCTCAGCTACCTGGCTAGAAGACAGCTGTACCGCATTAAGAATATGTATATTCCAGACCCCGAAGATCCCTACATAGCAGAGAACACCACCAGCGACTACGAGATCCGCGAACCACCAGACAGAACCAGAAGAATCACTTTCCAACAAAAAGTGATCAGAAACATCCACGATGAGGCCTTCCCAAGACTTCAAATACTAAGCGGCCTGCCAGACCACCCTGATGAGTGGCCCATCACTGACCCCCATCTACACCAAATGAAGAATAAAGGAAATAAATAAATAAATAAAAAAAATATATATAAAAAAATAAACTACTACAAAAAATATAAAACCAAAAAACCATCTGTCGTGATATCAGAAGTGTGACTAACCTGATGTTGTTAAGATTAACCTCCCTCAGCCAACTCCATCGGCTCTAGTGCTTTAAGACAACCAACAAGGTCACAAACACTAGTCCCCCCCCCAGCCAATGTACTGACAACCCCACATAACACATACACCAAACAAACGACACATACACATATGTTAACTCATGGTGGACAGGCCACCAAACTTTCAATCCTCCTCTCTCTCTACAACCCGATCCTCTTCCTGAATTTCATCTCCCCATTCACCTCTACCCCCCCCCCCCCCTCTATCCCTTTCCAAGCCCTTTGGACATCAAAGCGAAGCGACCTGCAGTCACTGTCTCTCTTGGTACTGTCTTCAACCTTCTTGTTGTTGGAGCGGACGGTAGAGCGACGGTCTCGCTTCATGCAGGTCGGCGTCAATCGCCGACCGTCCAAGTGTTGGGGGCACATCCTTCCATCCGTCCCATCCCTTATCCTGACCCTTCCCAGTGCTATATAGTCGTGATGGCTTTGGCGCTTTCCCCTGATAGTTCCCTTCCCTTCCCTTTTAATTGTTGTTATTGTTGTATTATAAGTGAGGTGGAGGAGACAGTAGTGGAGTGGAAGAGTAGGTGAAGGAGAGGGAGAGGGGAGGGGGGTGTGACGGGGTGGGGGAAGGGTGTGTGACGGGTGGGGGAGGGTGTGTGACGGGGTGGGGGGGGGTGTTGGCACCCCTCGTAATGTTGGTGGGGGAGGGGTTGTGTGACGGGGTGGGGGGGTGGAGGGGGTGTGACGGGTGGGTGTAGGTGGGGTGTTGTGACGGGGTGGGGGGGGGAAGGGGGGTGTGACGGGGATGGGGGAGGGGGTGTGTGACGGGGTGGGGAGAGGGGGAGGGGGTGTGTGACGGGGTGGGGAGGGGGGTGTGTGACGGGGTGGGGGAGGGAGGGGTGTGTGAGCGGGGTGGGGGAGGGGGTGGTGTGACGGGGTGGGGGAGGGGAGTGTGTGAGCGGGGTGGGGGAGGGGGGTTGTGACGGGGTGGGGGAGGGGGTGTGTGTGACGGGGTGGGGGAGGGGGTGTGGTGACGGGGTGGGGAGGGGTGTGTGACGGGGTGGGGGAGGGGTGTGTGACGGGGTGGGGGGAGGGGAGGGGGGAGGGGTGGAGGGAGTGAATGGGGTGAACGGTAAACACAGGAGGGGTGAAATGGTGGGGAGAAAGATGCGGATGTCAGAAATTGGTGGTAATGTGTGCTATGTTAATGGGGCGGGGGGTTAGGGGGGGTGTGGGGGGTTTTTAGGGTTTTTTTTTTTTTTATATTTTTTGAGAGAGAGAGGGGGGGGGGAGGGAGAGGGGGAGGGGGAGATGGGAGGGACGGGGGAGGGGTGGAATCACGTGTAAACAAAATAATATTTCCATGTATATTGTGGAAGGACTTACAGGTGTAGATGGTTGGACAAGCTGGTGTTGGGGTCACCGCTCTGGGCGGCGCTCCATTAAACACTAAACATTCCAGATGACAACACAAAAGGCTGACATGTCAACAAAACCAATGAGACATGATACAGGTCAAAACTATACTGATGGGTCAAACGCTTGGAACAATATAAGTGAAACACTTGGGAGTGAGCACGTGGGAGTGAACACATGGGAGTGAACACATGGGAGTGAACACTTGGGAGTGAGCACGTGGGAGTGAACACTGGGAGTGAGCACGTGGGAGTGAACATGGAGTGAACACATGGGAGTGAACACTTGGGAGTGAGCACGTGGGAGTGAACACTTGGGAGTGAACACGTGGAGTGAGCACTTGGGAGTGAACACGTGGGAGTGAGCACGTGGGAGTGAACACTTGGGAGTGAACACGTGGGAGTGAGCACTGGGAGTGAACTCGTGGGAGTGAGCACGGGGAGTGAACACATGGGAGTGAACACATGGGAGTGAACACTTGGGAGTGAACACGTGGGAGTGAACACGTGGGAGTGAAGTGAACACGTGGGAGTGAACACGTGGGAGTGAACACGTGGGAGTGAGCACGTGGGAGTGAACACATGGGAGTGAACACATGGGAGTGAACACTTGGGAGTGAACACGTGGGAGTGAACACATGGGAGTGAACACGTGGGAGTGAGCACGTGGGAGTGAACACATGGGAGTGACACATGGGAGTGAACCACTTGGGAGTGAACACGTGGGAGTGAACACGTGGGAGTGAACACGTGGGAGTGAACACGTGGGAGTGAGCACGTGGGAGTGAACACATGGGAGTGAACACATGGGAGTGAACACGTGGGAGTGAACACGTGGGAGTGAACACATGGGAGTGAACACATGGGAGTGAACACGTGGGAGTGAACACGTGGGAGTGAACACGTGGGAGTGAGTTGAACAATGTTGTAGAGTGCTGTGTGTAATTCGGTCATTACCCTAAGGGCGCCTCCATAACCCTAATTGGCTTTCCGTCTCCGGCTTTGGGAAACAACTTACCTCACTCCGGCTTACACACACCCACACACACACACACACACACACACACACACACCACACACACACACACCCACACACACACACACACACACACACACACACACACACACACACACACACCACACACAAGCTGACAAGCATCCCCTGTAAAATACTGGAAAGAATAATTAGGCTACGACGGTTGCACACCTGGAGAACATTAGGTTTGTGAACAAGCATCAACATGGGTTCTGGAAAGAGAATCGTGCCTAACAAACCTTCTGGAATTCTATGATAAAATAACGAGGATAAGACAGGACAGAGATGGTTGGGCAGACTGCATATTTCTGGACTGCCAAAAGCCTTTGATACAGTACCGCACATGAGACTGCTGTTCAAACTCGAGAGGCAGGCGGGGGTAGGGGGAAAGGTCCTAGCATGGATAAGGAACTACCTAACAGGAAGGAGCCAAAGAGTTACGGTAAGGGGCGAGAAGTCGGACTGGCGAACAGTAACATGGAATGGGACTAGGAGATAGGAGACCAAAGGGACAGTACACAATGAAGGGGAACAGCCTACCTGTGACGACGCGCGAAAGAGACCTGGGTGTGGACGTAACACCTATTCTATCTCCTGAGGCACATATAAATAGGATAACGACAGCAGCGTACTCTACACTGGCAAAAGTTAGAACATCATTCAGAAACCTAAGTAAGGAGGCATTTAGGGCTCTTTACACTGCCTACGTGAGGCCAGTCTTAGAGTATGCCGCCTCATCATGGAGTCCCCATCTGAAGAAGCATATAATGAAACTGGAAAAGGTTCAGAGGTTTGCAACGAGACTCGTCCCAGAGCTACGAGGGATGGGGTATGAGGAGCGCCTGAGGGAACTGTGCCTTACGACACTAGAAGAAGAAGGGAGAGAGGGGACATGATAGGAACGTATAAAATACTCAGAGGGATTGACAGAGTGGACATAGACGAAATGTTGACACGGAATAGTAACAGAACGAGGGAACATGGATGGAAGTTGGAAACTCAGATGAGTCACAGATGTTAGGAAGTTTTCTTTAGCGTGAGAGTAGTGGGAAAATGGAATGCACTCAAGGAACAGGTTGTGGAAGCACCTACTATTCATAATTTTAAAACCAGGTATGATAGGGAAATGGGATAGGAGTCATTGCTGTAAACAACTGATGCTCGAAAGGCGGGATCCAAGAGTCAATGCTCGATCCTGCAGACACATATAGGTGAGTACATATATGTGAGTACACACACCACACACACACACAACACATACACACACACACCACACACACACCACACACACACACCACACACACACAACCCACACAGAAGAAGTGGTCGTAAAGCCCATAGGCTCAGGAACCTGTACACCAGTTGATTGACAGTTGAGAGGCGGGACCAAAGAGCCAAAGCTCAACCCCCGCAAGCACAATTAGGTGAGTACACACAGTGTGTCAGCAAGGCGGACGGTCAGACTCACGGTTCTCACGTCACTTTCCTCTACACAACTTCATTAAGGTGTTGCTTGTGCTCACCTCACTAACAGTAATATATACAACATGGAGTGTGGAGGGAGGGAGAGGGAGGGGGGGAGGGGGAGAGAGTGAGGAGGGAGGGAATGAGAGAGGGGATC
>WNGS01163238.1:30155-49163 GCA_020271785.1 Procambarus virginalis | reverse complement strand
CTTGGAACTGGAGGATACCAGTGTGGTGGATATGACAACACAAGGAGAGGAAGGTAAGACTCAGCTGCAGGCCATGTTTGGAGCCTCGACACAGTCACACCCACACCCCAGGAGGTTGACACAGCCATAGACACCGCTGATGGGTGCAGCATAAGATAGAAATTGGCTCCAGAAGTGCCAGGAACTCTTCCCTAATGTCAAGACAGTCCACACCTCAGTGAAGGTACACTGCTGAAGGTCACATTGTTCTCACCCAAACAGAGTGAGTATTCCATCTATATAAACACTTAGACAAGAGACACATCAAGATGAGAGTTGACTTTATATATAGGAAACTTTCTGGGGGGACCCCGTTGGTTCCTGAAGCTATCCGGCTGATATAGATATACTGTATTAGCTTTCTGGAATCAGTCGATGTGCATGGAGTTCTTGCCTACCGGGCCACATGCCAGAACCTGGCTCCCTCAGAGAGGCACAAGGAGCATGGCCTATAGAACTCCCATGTGGTTGGGAGCATTCTATGTCTGCCATCGGACCAGGTCAGGCACCCAGAAAGTAGGTGCCCCAAAACAAACCCCTATTCTGGTGAAAATATTGCTACCGAAAATCTGACGAGTTTGACAGAACTCCCCAAACGAAAATTAGCAAATGGCATGATGTCATCATGATGTTGCTCTGCGCTGCTGTCTGTGCTACCTTACCACCCCCCTCCCTGGGAGGGGGAAGGGGAGTCCCAGACCCTCACACCAGCGATCCACCCTTCTGTTCCTGCTGATGTGATAATGGCGAGGTCTTATGTCTCTGGCTCCTGAATTTGTCTCAGTTTCTGTGCCTTGTGGCACGGTCTGTGTCTAAGGGTGTGTGCAAGCCAGGAATAATATTCTTCAGTACTTGGGCTGCATGCACCTAGGGTCGCCTTCCCTCGGTGCTTTGTAAGTACTGGCCCTTGGGGCTTACGGCTACCTTCCAAAAATCACCTTGGATCTACCCCTGCTGTGTCTTTTACTGCTCGGTACTTGGCTGCCCTTGGAGTCAACTGGCGTTTTTGTTGCCCTTGTTGCCTCAGGGTAGGAGGTAGTTTTCGTCCTGGTATGACGTACCCCACTGGTAGCGTGGGGTACTGCACAGCTAGTTATCACCTATTATAGTGGCCGGCTCTGTTCCGCCTGGATAAGTTGTCCTCTTGTAGGGTTTTTCTTTTGTTTTTGTTTTCCTGCCTGTGAATGGGTCTGTGCCTTTGGTTGGTTGCCCCTATTTATATTCAGGGTATCTATATATACATATCTGTGTTCTTTGTGGTATCCCCTGCTAGGCCCTCTGTGAGTGGACATGTCCTGGGGGGTTCAGCTTTTAGAAGTTTGCTTGGTAGTTTTGGGTGCCGGTTTGCAGGATCCCTGCCTGGGCTTCCCCTTAGCTTGTTACCAAGGCTAAGGGCCCTGGGAACCACGCAGGGCTCCGAGGTCCGATGGATGCGACCCTTGAGTGCCCTCTCGCTTTGTGTGAGGTTGATAGTTGCTCTGTCCCCCTTGTATCAGGTGACAATCACCAGTTGTACCTCCACCATACTGCCTGTCGGGTCGGTGATTCTTTTGACCCAGAGTCATGTGACGTTTGTTGTTTGTACATTCTCCAATTCACCCATGCTACTGATCATGATATGAGGGTGCAGGCAGCAGCTGCATTGCATGCTAGGTTTAGGTTGCTCAATGTGATAGGTTAGTTGCTTCCCCGGATGCCCCCGAGACGCCCCGTTTTGGTTTTAGTGGCCCGGACTTGTGGGTGGGAGTCACTTCGACTTTGGTTCCATCTACCCCTCCTTGTCCTTCCCAATTTTCACCTAAACAGTGGCCGGCACTTTTTCATCTTGGTATGATGTCCTCTTGCGAGGTTTTTCTTTTTCTTTTAGCCTGGTGGGGGGGGGGGTCTGCCTTGGTGTGCCTCCTCCTTTATATTAGGGTTGTTTTTGTTTGGTGTTACCCCCAGGTTCACCCTTGTGAGTGGACACGTCCCGGGGGCTCAGCATTAGCAGTGCTGACTGGTAGCTTGGGCGCTGGTTAGCAGTACCCTGCCTGGGATTACCCTTAGCAGACCCAGTCTAGGGGCCCTGGGAAACCCCGCTGGGGCACTCGGGATCCAATGATGAGACCCCTGAGTCAGCACTCACTTTGTGTGAGTTTGAGGCTTGCTCTGTCCCCTTGTCTTAGGGCGATGCTCATTGTTTTTGCCTCCGTCGTGTTGCCTGTTTGGTCGGTGACACATTTGACCCTGAGTCCTGCGAGTTTTGTTGCTTGTTTTGTGACTCAATTCACCCAATCTGATGATGACATTATTCGGGTTCACGCGGTTCGCTCCTTACAGGATAGGTTAACCCTAGAATGGCGCATGGCTATATACCATTTGACACCCAAAGGCTCATACCAAAAAAAAAAATATTTTTTTCTTCCTAACTTGTTAATTTGTGTTCACTGATAATGGGAAAAATAATAAAAAATCGTAAGTGACATATATTGCCCGCTATAGGGCGGGGAAGTCTGGCAAAAAACAGGCGCTGACTCAGCGTGCATCCCAGGCGGTCTGTTGCTCGCCAGCTGTCAGGCCGGAGTTGCTACAAAGAGATAATTACCTAATTATTTCAATGTCTCTAATTGATTTTTCGTAGTTTTTTTACTGTAATATTATTCAATAGTGTGTAGTGTGATATATTTATAATAAAATGAGTGAATCATTGCTGTACTCAAAAATATGGTGTCCATATTGTTGATTCAATTATGTTCATCAAACAGTGAACAAATACTTTGTCGGTTATTACACTATATACACAGGTTATATATAAGTATCTGAATGTTTTGTTCACCATAACGAATCACTAAATTGCTATTATGAGTCAAAAGTAACGAGGAGTGACCGCCACATTCAGCCAGCCAGCCACTCACTCCCTCCCTCAACACCTCACTCGCCCCACATTCTCCTCCCACAATACTGTTTTTGTTTTTATTCACTATATACAGACGCTATATATAAGTATCTACATTCGTGTTCACCATAACGAACCACTAAGTTCATATGCTGAGTGGCAGTGGCAGCCAGTGGCAGCCCGCCACCGGCTGCCACTCCCTCCCTCACCCACCTGACTTGCCACCATTCTCCTCCCACCTTACTGTTTTTGCTTCTATATACAGATGTTATATATAAGTATTTACATGTTTTGTTCATCATAACTGTACATCTAAACTTGTATGGTGAGTAAAGGCACAAAGATGTAGACCTCACACAGTCAGCTGGTGGCTGCCGCCCTCAAGGCCAGACGCACTAATATTTCTCCTCCAACAATACTGTTTGTGGTGGTATTACGCTATTACACATACATTTTATATAAATATCTACCTGTTTATTCACCATACTGTACAAGTAAAACTGGTATGGTACCCAAAGACCATCGTGGTTACCAGTAAACAACATGATAAGTCGTGCAGACGACGCCACCGCCCTCACCAAAATGGCGGCTCCCAACCTACTCCTCTTGCTGTTTATACCTTCTATACACACGTTATATATAAGTATTACATTTGTGTTCACCGTAGCGAACCACTAAGCTGGTATGGTGAGTGCAGTCAGTAAAAGATGGCCACACACAGTCAGAAGACATCGCCACCACCCTCTCTCCCACAGCATTACTCCTCCCTCTATGGCGCACAGCGCTAAATATCACCACAATCCTGCTATTATCAGAACCCTGGTCAGTTTTATCACAGTCAGGGGTCTTCTGTAATAATATCATCGCTACATAATAGCATGAACAAGTATATTATGGCATTTTTAGGCGATGCTGTGGTCCCAAGCTGAACAGCAGTGCTGTGAGCTCATGCTGCGTGCGTCAGGCTTGGTAGCTCACTCAATACTGAGGCCCCTAACACTCGGGAATTTGGCCCACGATTTAAAAGAAAAATGGCGTCTGTTTACAAGAGCCCTGATGAAGGTGTGGTGAACCCCATGTATCCGCAGGTCGTTTAAATCTTGCATAGTACTCCAAAGCATCATATGATGCAATGGGCAATTTACTGCAAGTCGGTCAAAGCATCATATGATGTAATGCGCAATTTAAGGGTTAAGGTTGTTGCAAGGCGCTAGGTTGGTTGCTTCCTTGGATACCCCGAGGCTGTCCCATTTTGCTTATAGGGACCCGGACTTGGGGGTGTTGGTCACGTCGGCCTTGGATCAGTCCGCGCCCCCTCATTCTTTCCCTGCTGTGGTTCATTCACCCCCCCCCCCTGCTTCTGGCTCCTAACCACCTGGGGGCTTCGGGGTCGGTGCAGGGTTTAGAGGTTTCTGAGACTCGGGCTGTTTCGTGGGTTGCCCCTTCTAGGGTGGCTACGGAGGCATTCGAGTCTGTTCCTCCAGCCATAGCTCCGGGGTCTGACCAGTGGGCTCGCTCTCTTCCTGCTATTTCAGCCTCCCCAAGTTTTTCTTGTGAGGCCAGGGCTTTGGAGGACGACTCGTCCCCGGGGCCTGACATGGAAGAGGTTCCTGGGGGTTGCTGAGGAACTGATTTGGGGGCCTTGGACCTCGTTGGATCCCACCCGGGTTTTCCGACCCACCGAGCGGAGCTTACTGTTACAATAAGTGGTGTTTTCCTTCCCCTACCCCCTCTGCGTACAAGTTGGATTAGGGTTTAGCTCCTCCCCGGGTTTGGTTCCCTGTCCCTGCAGATCCTTCGGTTCTGTCCTTTCGGAGGTTTTTGGCTTCCCGCGCCTCGCCTACTGCGGACAGCCATTTTGGCTTACCTCCTGCGCGACCCAGAATATGCCTCTATAAATGATCCATCTTCCTTCAGGTTTGGTTCTTCATCTCCATTCTGGATTCGTTATGAGGTTCCAGGCTCGTCTTGGCTTGCGGACTGCCCTTTGTTCTCGCTGGATGCTTGGGACTCCTTCTGTCGTACCCGCAGGCTTGAGTGGCACGAAGAGTTGACTGTGGTCCAGGTTTACCTAAGGGGGGGGGGCGATTATGAACACCTTAATAAGTGTATTTTTGCTCCTGCCCTTCTGCAGGATGTTGGCGCAGTTCAGCTTCATTTGCCGCTCCCTTCCATGTCGGCTGTGCTTGTGGCTGAGGACTTGCACGTGTGTGGTTTGTTGGCTTTGGTCCTTCATTTCTTTTCCCCCTCCTGGAGCTGTCTTCGGATTTGCTTTGCAGAGGATGTAGAGGTTCTTGGGGCCATTTCTGGGTCTGTTGCCATGGTCTCGGCTGCTCGTGCGTCGTCTGCACTTTTGAAGCTGTTTGCGCCAATCCTGCTGTATGCGCGTTCGCGTTTTTTGCTGTGCATCTCGCCTGCCGACAGGTGGTGCTCGCTTCCTCCTTGGAATCCGCTTGGGCCCTGGCTCTTAGATTGTTTTCACACTTGTGTCCTTTGCTGTTTGCGGCCTTTGCAGTCGAGCAATATAGGCTGGTGGCTTCTTCCAGTTGCTGCCCAATGTCTGATTTGTTGGTTCTTCAGGATTCTCATGTTGGTTCTTCCCGAAAAGGTCATGCCAGGGCTCGCGGTTCTACTCGTTGGGGTGGGCCACAGTTGCTGGTTTCGGAGCTGGTGCCGCCTTCGGTCTCGGCTGCACCTGGTAGGCATGGTGCTTGCTCTGCAGGCAGGTCAGGTTCTCGTAAGGGGCATCAGCCCTTTCGCGGTTCACCCCATAGATGGGGCGATGGGGGGGGGAGGCTTGCTCTATTTGCTTATGCCTGGTCTCATGATTCGTGGGATTTTCGGGTTGTTTCTTGCGGCCTGTGGTAGCGTTGGGTGGCCCTTCCTTCTTCGGGGGGCTCGGGGCTGAAAGGGCAGGCCTCTTCTTTTGCGCTCTGTAAGGTCGTCTTGGAGTGGGTGCACTTGGTCGTGGTCGAAACGACCATGTCTCTCAGGTGGGTTTCCCGACTGTTTCCAGTTCAGAAACGGAACTGTGCGAACCTGTGGTTCATTCTGGATTTGTCCCTTCTCAACCCCTGGGTTTCTTGCCCCTCATTTCAGATGATCACTCTGTCCCAGGTCCGGCTTCTATTGGAGCCAGGCGATTGGATGGTGTTCTTGGACCTCAAGGATGTGTATTCGCATGTCCCAATTTATCTAGGGTTCTGGGACTGGCTCAGTTTTGTTGTGGGGTGCAAAAGTTACTGCTTTCATTGTCTAACATTCGGGTTGACCTAGCACCTCGCGTGTTTACACGCCTTACCCGGGTCATGGTGGCCTGTCTGCATCTGTTAGGTGTTCGGGTTTTGGCCTACCTTGATGACTGGCTGGTTTGGGCTGCATGTCAGTTCACGTGTCAGCTCGCCAGGGATTTATTTCTATCCGAGCTTGCCGGGTTCTGGTTCTGGGTGAACTGGAGGAAGTCCCATCTGGTTCCCTCTAAGGTTCGGTCTTGGCTGGGTCTTGTGTGGGACGTTGTGACCACTTCCTTGTCTCTTCCTCCAGTGGATCTGCTTTGTCTGCATTCCAGCCTTCGTCTGTTCCTGAGGGGCTCTTGGGTCACACGGCGGTTGCTTTAGGGTTTGTGTGGTGTAGCCTGAACTTTTCCATGATGGTCTACCCACCGGATAGGGTTTGGTTTCGTCGGCTGTTCTGGTTTCTTCAGGGGCGTCTCTTCCACCTCTCTTGCGACCGCTGAGTTCGGCCTTCTGAGGCTTTGCGTCAGTTGCTGTGTTGCCGGCTTCCGTTCAGTGCCTTGGCTTTTCCCGAGCCCTCACACAATGTGTTCACAGACGCATCGTCTCCTGGCTGGGGTTTTGTGACCTGTGCTGACTAAGCTGGCCAAGGACGATGGGGTCCGTCCTTCCATCGGGCTCAAAGCACGGTGTGAGAGTTCGCGGCTGTGTGGATGTCGCTCTGGAGGATTCGGGTCGCTGGCGGGTCAACGATCTGACTCCATTTGGACTGTTTCCCGGTGGTTCATTGCCTGAACCGCAGGAGTTCGATGCGGTCCTTGGCTCTTTGGGGCTGGTCACTTTGGGTGACTCGTCTGCTGAGTTCTCAGGGTTTGGCTCTCCTGGCAGTTCACGTTTGGGGGTTCAGTGTCCTAGCAGACGGCCTGTCCCGCTTCCTTCCCCTTGCAACGGAGTGGACAGTCGACACAGAGTCGTTCAGTTGGCTCTGCCAGACATTCGAGCCTCCGGTGGTGGACCTCTTCGCATCGGCGTGGTACCCTTCCTCGACTGCGAACCGTCGGCGTTGATGCTTTTCAGCAGGACTGGGTGAGGTGGGGGTTACCTGTACCTCTTCCCCCCGGTTCAGAAGTTGCTCCAGGTCCTAGCTCGCTGGGAGTCTTACCAGGGTTGAGTTGTCCTGGCTCCTTGGTGGCCTTGGTTTCAGGTGCTGCTTGCTCAGTGTTTGAACCCGAGGGTCTTTTGCAGCTCTGCCTCTTTCAGCAGATTGGTCCAGCCCGATATAAAATTAGTTCATTCTTCTCCTCAAGTCTTTGCGTCTGGATTTTCTGACTCGAGTCTATCACAACTTGTATGGTGTGCAGGTGGCTTTGTTGTTGGTCTCCCACCTGCGTGCTTTGACTAGGCACCAGTATGAAGTTTCCTGGCAATCCTTCCGGTTTTTCCTCTCACTGCGTAGGTGTACTTCGATCTCTAATAGGGTTGTTTTGTCCATCCTTTCGTGGTTGTTTCAGGATCGTCATCTTGTGCCAAATACTGTCGCCTCATATTGTGCTGCACTCCAACTTGCGTTCGGTACTGATGTTACGTCTGCTTTATTCCACAAGCTATCTCGTACGTTGTTTCACCACCGGACTGCTCATGCGCCACCTGAGCCGTCCTGGTCTTCGGACTGGGTGCTCTCTTTTCTCTCTTCTCCTCAGTTTGTTGTGGCCCCTTCAGTTCAGGACTGTTTTTCTAAGGTTCTTATTCTGTAGGCATAGGCCTCTGGGGGGTAGGGTTGGGGAGCTTCATGCTCTCCTCCAGCACAGGGGTTGCTGCTCTCCTCCAGCGCAGGGGTTTCTGCTCTCCTCCAGCACAGGGGTTTCTGCTCTCCTCCAGCGCAGGGGTTTCTGCTCTCCTCCAGCACAGGGGTTTCTGCTCTCCTCCAGCGCAGGGGTTTCTGCTCTCCTCCAGCGCAGGGGTTTCTGCTCTCCTCCAGCGCAGGGGTTTCTGCTCTCCTCCAGCGCAGGGGTTTCTGCTCTCCTCCAGCGCAGGGGTTTCTGCTCTCCTCCAGCGCAGGGGTTTCTGCTCTCCTCCAGTGCAGGGGTTTCTGCTCCTTTGGTCCTGGTAGTAAGTTTGTTCTGTTGCAGCCGTCTCTTTTTCTGGCGAAGAATGAGTCTGCTGCTTTCCGAAGGGGTCCTTGGGTTGTTGATGCTTGGATGGTCAGGCCGGGGATGCATCATGTGTTGTGTCCGGTTGCGGCTCTCCATCGTTATTTGCGCGCCAAGGCTGTGGTGGCTGAGGATGCGCTTAGGGTTGACCCAGTTTCCCTTCTTTCCTGTTCCCAGGCTCTGGTCTCCCAGGTTGTCCGCAGGGTTAAGTCTAGCCAGCCTGCGTTCTATCCTCGTGCACATGACGTTTGTAAGTTTGCTGCACTGGCTGCCGTCTTTGGTAACATGTCTTGGGTTTATATTCGGACACTGGGTTGTTGTTGGTCGGACACAAGTCGAGCCTGGCCTCGAGCCGGGCTTGTGGAGTAGAACTCCCAGAACCCCATCAACCAGGTATCAACCAGGGTTCTGGCCCCTCGCTACCTGGTCAAAGTCCTTGGACCTAGTAGGGCCTGTACTGCATTGGTCGGCGGTTGCAGCCAGTTGTCTCAGCTTCGCGTTGAGGAGTGAGGACTGACCGCCGCCTGGGTAAGTCCCTGTTTTTCCTTGTCTTTGGGTAGTTAGCTCCTGGGAGCCAACAGGGTGCCCCCCAGAAAACCAGCGTTGAATGTAATGAATCGCTGCATTACATTGCGAATGTAATGAATACTGGAGTGAACGATATGGAAGAAAATGCAGAATAGAACCAGTGAAGAACAGAGGTGCCATAGGCACAATCAGAGAAAACTGAATAAACATCAGAGGTCCGGTGTTGTTCAACGTCCTACCAGCGAGCAGCAGAAATATTGCCGGAACAACCGTGGACATCTTCAAGAGAAAACTAGATTGTTTTCTTCAAGGAGTGCCGGACCAACCGGGCTGTGTTGTGTATGTGGGCCTGCGGGCTGCTCCAAGCAACAGCCTGGTGGACCAAACTCTCACAAGCTGCTACTTGTGAGCAGCTTCTTCTTCTACTCCCTAAGCCCGGCCTTGGGCTGGGCTTGGGGAGTAGAAGAACTCCCAGAACCCCATCAAGCAGGTATCGCTATTTTCTGGGTGAGTCCCAAAGGCTCCCCGGCATCCCTTCCTCCAGTCGGCGGTGTTTTTCGTGAGTTTTGACATCCAAGCGAGTTTTGAGCCCCAGGCGTGAGGGTCTGGGGCTCTCCCTTCCCCCTCCCGGGGAGGGGAAGGGTTGCATATACAGTGGCGCTGCAACGTGATGACGTCATGCTCGTTTGCTAATTTTCGTTTGGGGAGTTCTGTCTACTCGTTCAGTTTTTGGTAGCAATATTTTCACCAGAATAAGGGTTTGTTTTAGGGTGCCTACCTTTCTTGGTGCCAGACCCGGTCGATGGCAGACATACAAAGCTCCCAACTACACGGGGGTTTCTATATGCCATTGCTCCTCGCGCCTGTCTGAGGGGGTCCAGGTTCTGGCTCGTGGTCCCTGGTAGGAAAGAACTCCATGTACATTGATGCGAGAAGGCTAATATATCCATATCTGCGGGGAGCCTCCGGGACTCACCCAGATAATGACGTTTCATTATGTTCAGCGCTGGTTTTTTGCTCTAATACCTGAAACATTGTTATTAATAAAGTCAACTGTCATCTTGGTGTTTCTCTACACTGTGGTCAGCACTCAGTGATCACTACACCCATGTCAACTGTCATCATAGTGACAGACTGACTACAGGTGTAGTTTCAGTTTCCTGATGCTTCATTATAGTCCAGTTACTTTACTCAGAGCCTGATGCTTCATTATAGTCCAGTTACTTTACTCAGAGCCTGATGCTTCATTATAGTCCAGTCACTTTACTCAGTCTGATGCTTCATTATAGTCCAGTTACTTTACTGAGAGCCTGATGCTTCATTATAGTCCAGTTACATTACTCAGAGCCTGATGCTTCATTATAGTCCAGTTACATTACTCAGAGCCTGATGCTTCATTACAGTCCAGTTACATTACTCAGAGCCTGATGCTTCATTATAGTCCTGTTACTTTACTCAGAGCCTGATGCTTCATTATAGTCCAGGTTCCACCATTAATGTTTGTGTTGGTAATGACAGGTGCAGGAGAGCATCAGGGCGGCCCTGGAGATGATGACCACAGAGACAGGTGCCACAGCTGACCCCGTACACCTGGGAGACTCAGCCTCCACCATTAATGTTTGTGTTGGTAATGACAGGTGCAGGAGACCATCAGGGAGGCCCTGGAGGTGATGACCACAGAGACAGGTGCCACAGCTGACCCCGTACACCTGGGAGACTCAGCCTCCACCATTAATGTTTGTGTTGGTAATGACAGGTGCAGGAGACCATCAGGGAGGCCCTGGAGATGATGACCACAGAGACAGGTGCCACAACTGACCCCGTACACCTGGGAGACTCAGCCTCCACCATTAATGTTTGTGTTGGTAATGACAGGTGCAGGAGACCATCAGGGAGGCCCTGGAGATGATGACCACAGAGACAGGTGCCACAGCTGACCCCGTACACCTGGGAGACTCAGCTTCCAGCATCATGAAGAAAGTTCAGGAAATCACTGGAGAGATCCCCCAGAAGCAATTAACAGTAAGTTTTTTATTTTCTCTCATTGGTCATATCACAAGATATTGAGTTGGGTTTTGAGGAGAGGAAGCCTGTTCCTAGGTTTATCGGGGTTCCCCAAGGTCAACTACTGACTTTCCTTACCTTACAATTTACAATAGTTTCCTACCTCTGGGATAAATAATTACTGGTAGGTGAACAGGCCCAACAGGTGAAAGGAAACATGAGAACCATTTCTGTCCTGCATGGTGATTGAACCTGTGATCCTCTATTGAACCCGGGATCCTGGCCCCCTCACAGAGGCGCAGAGAGTGGTTGACACTCCACCAACCTACCATGAAAGCATCCAGAAAGACAGCGAACCAAAACAGACCACTGCTGGGTTCCAAGAGACTGAAGCCTTGAAACTGCCAACAAACTCCTAAACAATGCCAGCACCAACCCCCTGCCAGTAGAAGGGGGGGGGGCCTGGAGCTACAGGTCCAGCACCAACCCCCCTGCCAGTAGAGGGGGGGCTGGAGCTACAGGTCCAGCACCAACCCCCTACCTGTAGAGGGGGGCTGGAGCTACAGGTCCAGCACCAACCCCCTGCCTGTAGAGGGGGGCTGGAGCTACAGGTCCAGCACCAACCCTCTGCCTGTAGAGGGAAGCTGGAGCTACAGGTCCAGCACCAACCCCCTGCCTGTAGAGGGGGGCTGGAGCTACAGGTCCAGCACCAACCCTCTGCCTGTAGAGGGAAGCTGGAGCTACAGGTCCAGCACCAACCCCCTGCCTGTAGAGGGGGGCTGGAGCTACAGGTCCAGCACCAACCCTCTGCCTGTAGAGGGAAGCTGGAGCTACAGGTCCAGCACCAACCCTCTGCCTGTAGAGGGGGGCTGGAGCTACAGGTCCAGCACCAACCCTCTGCCTGTAGAGGGAAGCTGGAGCTACAGGTCCAGCACCAACCCTCTGCCTGTAGAGGGGGGCTGGAGCTACAGGTCCAGCACCAACCCCCTGCCTGTAGAGGGGGGCCGGAGCTACAGGTCCAGCACCAACCCTCTGCCTGTAGAGGGGGGCTGGAGCTACAGGTCCAGCACCAACCCCCTGCCTGTAGAGGGGGGCCGGAGCTACAGGTCCAGCACCAACCCCCTGCCTGTAGAGGGGGGCTGGAGCTACAGGTCCAGCACCAAACCCCTGCCACTAGAAGGGGGGGCTGGAGCTACAGGTCCAGCACCAACTCCCTGCCAGTAGAGGGGGGGAGGGGCTGGAGCTACAGGTCCAGCACCAACCCCCTGCCAGTAGAGGGGGGGGGCTGGAGCTACAGGTCCAGCACCAACTCCCTGCCAGTAGAGGGGGGGCTGGAGCTACAGGTCCAGCACCAACCCCCTGCCAGTAGAGGGGGGGCTGGAGCTACAGGTCCAGCACCAACTCCCTGCCAGTAGAGGGGGGGCTGGAGCTACAGGTCCAGCACCAACCCCCTGCCAGTAGAGGGGGGGGGCTGGAGCTACAGGTCCAGCACCAACTCCCTGCCAGTAGAGGGGGGGCTGGAGCTACAGGTCCAGCACCAACTCCCTGCCAGTAGAGGGGGGGATGGAGCTACAGGTCCAGCACCAACTCCCTGCCAGTAAAGGATGGCTGGAGCTACAGGTCCAGCACTAATCCGCTGCCAGTAGAGGGGGGGGGGGCTGGAGCTACAGGTCCAGCACCAACTCCCTGCCAGTAGAGGGGGGGCTGGAGCTACAGGTCCAGCACCAACCTCCTGCCAGTAGAGGGGGGGCTGGAGCTACAGGTCCAGCACCAACCCCCTGCCAGTAGAGGTGGGCTGGAGCTACAGGTCCAGCACCAACCCCCTGCCAGTAGAGGTGGGCTGGAGCTACAGGTCTAGCACCAACCCCTGCCAGTAGAGGTGGGCTGGAGCTACAGGTCCAGCACCAACTCCCTGCCAGTAGAGGTGGGCTGGAGCTACAGGTCCAGCACCAAACCCCTGCCAGTAGAGGTGGGCTGGAGCTACAGGTCCAGCACCAACCTCCTGCCAGTAGAGGGGGGGCTGGAGCTACAGGTCCAGCACTAATCCGCTGCCAGTAGAGGGGGGCTGGAGCTACAGGTCCAGCACCAACCCCCTGCCAGTAGAGGTGGGCTGGAGCTACAGGTCTAGCACCAACCCCCTGCCAGTAGAGGTGGGCTGGAGCTACAGGTCCAGCACCAACTCCCTGCCAGTAGAGGTGGGCTGGAGCTACAGGTCCAGCACCAACCCCCTGCCAGTAGAGGGGGGCTGGAGCTACAGGTCCAGCACCATCCCCCTGCCAGTAGAGGGGGGCTGAAGCTACAGGTCCAGCACCATCCCCCTGCCAGTAGAGGGGGGCTGAAGCTACAGGTCCAGCACCATCCCCCTGCCAGTAGAGGATGGCTGGAGCTACAGGTCCAGCACCAACCCCCTGCCAGTAGAGGGGGGCTGGAGCTACAGGTCCAGCACCATCCCCCTGCCAGTAGAGGGGGGCTGGAGCTACAGGTCCAGCACCATCCCCCTGCCAGTAGAGGGGGGCTGAAGCTACAGGTCCAGCACCATCCCCCTGCCAGTAGAGGATGGCTGGAGCTACAGGTCCAGCACTAATCCGCTGCCAGTAGAGGGGGGGGGTGGCTGTAGCTACAGGTCCAGCACCAACCCCCTGCCAGTACTCGCCTAATTGTACTCACCTAATTGTGCTTACAGGGGTTGAGCTCTGGCTCTTTGGTCCCGCCTCTCAACCGTCAATCAACAGTGGACAGGTTCCTGAGCTTATTGGGCTGTGTCATATCTACATTTGAAACTGTGTATGGAGTCAGCCTCCACCACATCACTTCCTAATGCATTCCATTTGTCAACCACTCTGACACTAAAAAAGTTCTTTCTAATATCTCTGTAACTCATTTGGGCACTCAGTTTTAACCTGTGTCCCCTAGTGCGTGTGCCCCTTGTGTTAAATAATCGGTCTTTATCTACCCTGTCGATTCCCTTGAGAATCTTGAATGTGGTGATCATGTCCCCCCTAACTCTTCTGTCTTCCAACGAAGTGAGGTTTAATTCCTGTAGTCTCTCCTCGTAGCTCATACCTCTCAGCTCGGGTACTAGTCTGGTGGCAAACCTTTGAACCTTTTCCAGTTCAGTCTTATGCTTGACTAGATATGGACTCCATGCTGGAGCCGCATACTCCAGGATTGGTCTGACATATGTGGTATATAATGTTCTGAAAAATTGCTTACACAAGTTTCTAAAGGCCGTTCTAATGTTAGCCAACCTGGCATATGCCGCTGATGTTATCCTCTTGATATGAGCTTCAGGAGACAGGTCTGGCGTAATATCAACCCCCAGGTCTTTCTCTCTCTCTGACTCTTGAAGTATTTCATCTCCCAAATGATACCTTGTATCTGGTCTCCTGCTTCCTACCCCTATCTTCATTTCATTACATTTGCTTTGGTTAAATTCTAACAACCATTTGTTCGACCATTCCTGCAGCTTGTCCTGGTCTTTTTGAAGCCTCAAGCTGTCCTCCTCTGTCTTAATCCTTCTCATAATTTTGGCGTCGTCAGCGAACATTGAGATGAATGAGCCTATACCCTCTGGGAGATCATTTACATATATCAGAAACAGGATACGTCTGAGTACAGAGCCCTGTGGGACTCAACTTGTGACTTCACGCCAATCTGAGGTCTCACCCCCTCCCTCACAGTAGAGAGGGGCTGGAGCTACAGGACCAGCACCAACTCCTGCCAGTAGAGGGAGGTTACCTTGAGGTTACCTTACCTTGAGGTGCTTCCGGGGCTCAGCGTCCTCGCGGCCTGGTCATCGACCAGGCCTCCTGGTTGCTGGACTGATCAACCAGGCTGTTAGACGCGGCTGCTCGCAGCCTGACGTATGAGTCACAGCCTGGTTGATCAGGTATCCTTTGGAGGTGCTTATCCAGTTCTCTCTTGAACACTGTGAGGGGTCGGCCAGTTATGCCCCTTATGTGTAGCGGGAGCGTGTTGAACAGTCTCGGGCCCCTGATGTTGATAGAGTTCTCTCTCAGAGTACCTGTTGCACCTCTGCTTTTCAACAGGGGTATTTGCACATCCTGCCATGTCTTCTGGTCTCATGTGATGTTATTTCTGTGTGCAGGTTTGGGACCAGCCCCTCAATTATTTTCCACGTGTAAATTATTATGTATCTCTCCCGCCTGCGCTCAAGGGAGTACAGATTTAGGCTCTTTAGTCGGTCCCAATAGTTTAGATGTTTTATTGAGTGGATTCTAGCAGTAAAGGATCTCTGCACGCTCTCCAGGTCAGCAATTTCTCCAGCTTTGAAAGGGGCTGTCATTGTGCAGCAGTACTCCACTCTAGAGAGCACAAGCGTTTTGAAAAGTATCATCATCGGTATAGCATCTCTAGTGTGAAAAGTTCTTATTATCCAACCTGTCATTTTTCTTGCAGTTGTGACGGCTACGTGATTGTGTTCTTTAAAGGTAAGGTCTTCCGACATGAGTACACCCAGATCCTTTACATTGCCTTTTCGTTCTATGTTATGATTTGTCTGAGTTTTGTACGTGGTTTCCGTTTTTATATTTTCATTTTTTCCATAGCGCATGAGCTGGAACATATCTTCGTTAAACACCATATTACTTTCTGTAGCTCATAGAAAGACCTGATCTACATCTGATTGGAGGTTTGCTCCCGGGGGGCTGGAGCTACAGGTCCAGCACCAACCCCCTGCCAATAGAGGGGGGGGGCTGGAGCTACAGGTCCAGCACCAACCCCCTGCCAGTAGAGGGGGGGGGGCTGGAGCTACAGGTCCAGCACCAACCCCCTGCCAGTAGAGGGGGGGGCTGGAGCTACAGGTCCAGCACCAACCCCCTGCCAGTAGAGGGGGGGGGGCTGGAGCTACAGGTCCAGCACCAACCCCCTGCCAGTAGAGGGGGGGGGCTGGAGCTACAAGTCAAGCACCAAACCCTGCCAGTAGAAGGGGCCTGGAGCTACAGGTCGAGCACCAACCCCCTGCCAATAGAAGGGGGGGGGGCTGGAGCTACAGGTTCAGCACCAACCCCCTGCCAGTAGAGGAGGAGCTGGAGCTACAGGTCCAGCACCAACCCCCTGCCAGTAGAGGAGGAGCTGGAGCTACAGGTCCAGCACCAACCCCTGCCAGTAGAAGGGGCCTGGAGCTACAGGTCAAGCACCAACCCCCTGCCAATAGAGGGGGGGGCTGGAGCTACAGGTCTAGGACACACCCACTGCCATTAGAGGGGGGGCTGGAGCTACATGTCCAGCACCAACCCCCTGCCAGTAGAGGGGGGGGGGCTGGAACTACAGGTCCAGCACCAACCCCCTGCCAGTAGAGGAGGGTGGAGCTACAGGTAAAGCACCAACCCCCTGCCAGTAAAGTGGGGCAGGAGCTACAGGTCCAGCACCAACCTCCTGCCAGTAGAGGAGGGATGGAGCTACAGGTCCGGCACCATCCCCTGCTAGTAAGGGGGGCTGGAGCTATAGGTCCAGCACCAACCCCCTGCCAGTAGAGGTGGGCTGGAGCTACAGGTCCAGCACCAATCCCCTGCCAGTAGACATGGGCTGGAGCTACAGGTCCAGCACCAACTCCCTGCCTGTAGAGCAGGGATGGAGCTACAGTTCCAGCACCAACCCCCCCTGCCAGTAGTGGGGGGCTGGAGCTACAGGTCCAGCACCAACCCCCTGCCAGTAGAGCAGGGATGGAGCTACAGTTCCAGCACCAACCCCCCTGCCAGTAGTGGGGGGCTGGAGCTACAGGTCCAACACCAACCCCCTGCCAGTAGTGGGGGGCTGGAGCTACAGGTCCAGCACCAACCCCCTGCCAGTAGAGGAGGGTGGAGCTACAGGTCCAGCACCAACCCCCTGCCAGTAGAGGGGGGCTGGAGCTATAGGTCCAGCACCAACCCCCCCTGCCAGTAGTGGGGGGCTGGAGCTACAGGTCCAGCACCAACCCCCTGCCAGTAGAGGGGGGGCTGGAGCTATTGGTCCAGCACCAACCCTCTGCCAGTAGAGGGGGGCTGGAGCTACACGTCCAGCACCAATCCCCTGCCAGTATAGGGGAGCTGGAGCTACAGGACCAGCACCAACCCCCTGCCAGTGGAGGCGGGATGGAGCTACAGGTCCAACACCAACCCCCTGCCAGTAGAGGGGGGGCTGAAGCTACAGGTCCATCACCATCCCCCCTTCTATTAGAGGGGGGGGGGCTGGAGCTATCGGTCCAGTACCAACCCCCTGCCAGTAGAGGAGGGCTGGAGCTTCAGGCCCAGCACCAACCCCCTGCCAGTAGAGGAGGGATGGAGCTACAGGTCCAGCCCCAACCCCCTGCCAGCAGAGGGAGGCTGGAGCTACAGGTCCAGCACCAACCCCCAGCCATTGGGGGGGGGGCTGGAGCTACAGGTCCAGCAACAACCCCCTGCCAGTAGAGGTGGGATGGAGCTGCAGGTCCAGCAACAACCCCCCCCCCTGCCAGTAGAGGGGAGGCTGGAGTTACAGGTCCAGCACCATCCCCTTGCTATTAGAGGAGGGCTGGAGCTACAGGTCCAGCACCAACCCCCTGCCAGTAGAGCAGGGATGGAGCTACAGTTCCAGCACCAACCCCCCCTGCCAGTAGTGGGGGGCTTGAGCTACAGGTCCAGCACCAACCCCCTGCCAGTAGAGGTGGGCTGGAGCTACAGTTCCAGCACCAACCCCCTCCCAGTAGAGCAGGGATGGAGCTACAGTTCCAGCACCAACCCCCCTGCCAGTAGAATGGGGCTGGAGCTACAGTTCCAACACAACCCCCTGCCAGTAGTGGGGGGCTGGAGCTACAGGTCCAGCACCAACCACCTGCCAGTAGAGGGTGGCTGGAGCTATTGGTCCAGCACCAACCCCCTGCCAGTAGGGGGGGCTGGAGCTATAGGTCCAGCACCAACCCCCTGCCAGTAGAGGGGGGCTGGAGCTACAGGTCCAGCACCAACCCCCTGCCAGTAGAGGAGGGAGGAGCTACAGGTCCAGCACCAACCCCCTGCCAATAGAGGAGGGCTGGAGCTTCAGGTCCAGCACCAACCCCATGCCAGTGGAGGGGGGATGGAGCTGCAGGTCCAGCACCAACCCCCTGCCAGTAGAGGGGGGCTGGAGCTACAAGTCCTGCACCAACCCCTGCCAGTAGAGGAGGGATGGAGCTGCAGGTCCAGCACCAACCCCCTGCCAGTAGAGAGAGGCTGGAGCTACAGGTCAAGCACCAACCCCCTCCAGTAGAGGAGGGTGGAGCTACAGTTCCAGCATCAACCCCCAGCCATTGGATTGGGGGGGGGGGCTAGAGCTACAGGTCCAGCACCAACCCCCTGCCAAAAGAGGAGGGCTGGAGCTACAGGTCCAGCACCAGCCCCCTCCCAGTAGAGGGAGGGGTGGAGCTGCAGGTCCAGCACCAACCCCCTGCCATAGAGTGGGGCTGGAGCTACAGGTCCAGCACCAACCCCCCCTGCCAGTAGAGGGGGGGGGCTGGAGTTACAGGTCCAGCACTATCCCCCTGCTATAAAAGGGGGCTGAAGCTACAGGTCCAGCACCAACCCCCTGCCAGTAGAACGGATGGAGCTACAGGTCCAGCACCAACCCCTTGCCAGTAAAGAGGGGCTGGAGCTACAGGTCCAGCACCAACCACCTACCAGTAGAGGGGGCTGGAGCTGTAGATCCATCACCAACCCCCTGCCAGTAGTGAGGGATGGAGCTACAGGTCCGGCACCATCCCCTGCTAGTAAAGGGGTGCTGGAGCTACAGGTCCAGCACCAACCCCTTGCCATATATATATATATATATATATATATATATATATATATATATATGTCGTACCTAGTAGCCAGAACTCTCTTTTTGGCCTACTATGCAAGGCAAGATTTGCCTAATAAGCCAAGTTTTCCTGAATTAATATATTTTCTCTATTTTTTTTCTTATGAAATGATAAAGCTACCCATTTCATTATGTATGAGGGCAATTTTTTTTTATTGGAGTTAAAATTAATGTAGATATATGACCGAACCTAACCAACCCTACCTAACCTAACCTAACCTATCTTTATAGGTTAGGTTAGGTTAGGTAGAGAAGAAAAGTTAGGTTAGGTTAGGTTAGGTAGGTTAGGTAGTCGAAAAACAATTAATTCATGAAAACTTGGCCTATTAGGCAAATCGGGCCTTGCATAGTAGGCTGAGAAGTGCATTCT
>WNGS01163236.1:5902-18860 GCA_020271785.1 Procambarus virginalis | reverse complement strand
TGCAGGTTGGTACAAGAATTCAGCCAACTACGAACCACATTTTATGATGAAGGGAGCACTAGAACAACAGAAGTACACTTACATTGCATCAGGCTTGGATATCGATGTGCATGGGAAATAGGCTTACAGGTTCCAGAAGATGAGAGGAATGTCAGCACTGTGGAGAAATAACAGTGACAGTTCCAGTGGCAGACGACTGGAACATTATCTAACACAGTGCACAGTTATAACCCCAATAACATTTCAATTTAGATTCAACAGAGCAGAAGAAGTTGTTAAACACATGGGGCATAATCTTACTGAAGCGAACATACGAGACATGAATACTCATACTCCGCCCAAGTAAAAGGAAACTAGAAACAAGCAACACTTAGTGGGCCAGCCAGAGGCCCGCGCACGAATATCCTTAAAAAAATCAACAGCCCGTCACTATCACCATCAACAGTCCGCCACCATCACCATCAACAGCCCGCCACCATCACCATCAACAGCCCCCACCATCACCATCAACAGCCCCCACCATCACCATCAACAGCCCGCCACCATCACCATCAACAGCCCGCCACCATCACCATCAACAGCCCGCCACCATCACCATCAACAGCCCGCCACCATCACCATCAACAGCCCGCCACCATCACCATCAACAGCCCCCCACCATCACCATCAACAGCCCCCCACCACCACCATCAACAGCCCCCCACCATCACCATCAACAGCCCCCCACCATCACCATCAACAGCCCCCCACCATCACCATCAACAGCCCGCCACCATCACCACCAACAGCCCGCCACCATCACCATCAACAGCCCGCCACCATCAACAGCCCCCCACCATCATCAACAGCCCGCCACCATCACCATCAACAGCCCGCCACCATCACCATCAACAGCCCGCCACCATCACCATCAACAGCCCGCCACCATCACCATCAACAGCCCGCCACCATCACCATCAACAGCCCGCCACCATCACCATCAACAGCCCGCCACCATCACCATCAACAGCCTGCCACCATCATCAGCATGCAGCCGTCAATATAAACTATAAAGTTCTTCTGTATATATGGCACGTTCTACTGTATATATGGCCTTTCTATAAAATATATATATATATATATTATATATATATATATATATATATATATATATATATATATGGTACGCTCTATTGTATATGTGGGAAACAAAGCTGGACCTGTGGTGAGCGCGTGCGCGAGCCTGGACTGGAATTCGTGAGGGAATTAAGTTTTCCGGAGCCGTCCAAACACTTGGAGCCACTCAAAACTGTTATATTACGTAGCGGGCGCGTGACGGTGTTGCAGCTTGCATGGAACACGTCGACCAGTTGCACGCTGCATGATGCAAAGTTAAGGCGCTGTTTGTAACGTGTCAGCAGAGACCTTGAAGCCCAGACGAGAAGTTAGCAGACTCTTGAAGCCAGGAGGAGAGGGTAAGAGACTCTTGAAGCCAGGAGGAGAGGGTAAGAGACTCTTGAAGCCAGGAGGAGAGGGTAAGAGACTCTTGAAGCCAGGAGGAGAGGGTAAGAGACTCTTGAAGCCAGGAGGCGAGGGTAAGAGACTCTTGAAGCCAGGAGGCGAGGGTAAGAGACTCTTGAAGCCAGGAGGCGAGGGTAAGAGACTCTTGAAGCCAGGAGGCGAGGGTAAGAGACTCTTGAAGCCAGGAGGCGAGGGTAAGAGACTCTTGAAGCCAGGAGGCGAGGGTAAGAGACTCTTGAAGCCAGGAGGCGAGGGTAAGAGACTCTTGAAGCCAGGAGGCGAGGGTAAGAGACTCTTGAAGCCAGGAGGCGAGGGTAAGAGACTCTTGAAGCCAGGAGGCGAGGGTAAGAGACTCTTGAAGCCAGGAGGCGAGGGTAAGAGACTCTTGAAGCCAGGAGGCGAGGGTAAGAGACTCTCGAAGCCAGGAGGCGAGGGTAAGAGACTCTTGAAGCCAGGAGGCGAGGGTAAGAGACTCTTGAAGCCAGGAGGCGAGGGTAAGAGACTCTTGAAGCCAGGAGGCGAGGGTAAGAGACTCTTGAAGCCAGGAGGCGAGGGTAAGAGACTCTTGAAGCCAGGAGGAGAGGGCAAGAGACTCTTGAAGCCAGGAGGAGAGGGCAAGAGACTCTTGAAGCCAGGAGGAGAGGGTAAGAGACTCTTGAAGCCAGGAGGAGAGGGTAAGAGACTCTTGAAGCCAGGAGGAGAGGGTAAGAGACTCTTGAAGCCAGGAGGAGAGGGTAAGAGACTCTTGAAGCCAGGAGGAGAGGTAGGAGACTCTTGAAGCCAGGAGGAGAGGTAGGAGAGACTTGAAGCCAGGAGGAGAGGTAGGAGACTTGAAGCCAGGAGAGGTAGGAGACTTGAAGCCAGGAGGAGAGGCAAGAGACTCTTGAAACCAGGAGACTTATAATCGTTTACATATATCATTATCATGTTAAGCAGGTGTCTGCAGTGAGTCAGTCAGCACTACCACTTACTTACTGCTGCAAGTCAGTCAGCAGCCTGACACTACTGCTGACAGGAGTGCAGAAACTATTTTCATCAAGATTGTCTGCAAGCTTCAGGATACGTCCCGTTTTCTTTGCAGTGTGAGAACCACGAACTGTTTAAAACATCGTGCGGGCACCTGTTTCTTACTATTAACAGTGTCTTTTTTTCAGTTATTTACTTGCTGGATGGAGATTAATTCTGACTTTTTGGAGAAAATGTGGTTGAAATAACTATTTGTTTTACATTTTAACAACCTCTATTTATAATTTTAAAAGCAAATTTATTAGGATAATTATAATCGGGAGCTGGAGCTCGATCCTGCGATTACAAACTGGTGAGTACACACCCATGCGCGAGCTACAAACACACACACACACACACACACACACAGTTGATCAGTTGACTGACGGTTGAGAGGCGGGACCAAAGAGCCAGAGCTCAACGCCTGCAAGCACATCTAGGTCAGTACAACTAGGTGAGTACACACCCACACCTAGTCTGCCTAGACCTGATCATCACTCACAGTGAGGGGAAAACATTGAAAACTTGGAGCAGTAGTCCCATTATGAGCCAACGACCGGGGTTACCTGGTATATGACTGAATTAAAGTCATGACATTAAGACAAGGGCCGTGGAACGGAGAAGAGGCTACACAAAGGAAATTACATGAGGGTAAGACTGTGAAATGTACAATGGGAGGATGAACCTAGAAGGAAGACAGTACAGGAAATTGTGGGTTAAGTCAGATGTGTTTTGGCTTTAGATATTAATATATATATATACCAACAATAACAGCAACACGTTTAAGGACAAATAAGATAAGCGATCAATGGACAATACGGGAAGCTAACACGATAAGCTCAAGTGACCAAATAAAATAAAAGAGGGCTGAGAATAGAAGAGAACCGGGATACAACAGAGCTAGAAATGAATACATGAGAGAATAAGAGAATATGAAAATGTTATTACATCCAAAGCAAAGAAACGACCGAAAAGTTTTAATATACCATACGAAGGAAAATTACAGCAAATAACAAGTAGTTTTTTTGTGTGAAAAAGAATGAGAACATAAAGGATATGACAAGAAAATTTGCGAGGATCTAAATGCCAGTTTCCATGGAGTGCTCACAACAAGCCAGAATATTGTAGACAGCCACTCATGGGTCGTAGTCCTAAGAGCCCGGNAAAAAACGACAACCCAGAAGAACAGCCAACGACAGCCCAGAAGGATAACGACAGCTAAGGAAAGCAACGATATATATGAAGGACGTTAACGACAGCCAGATGGACAGAACGACATCTTTGTCCTCACGAAGGACAAAAAACGATAGTACAGGACAGACAACGAAAGGCCAACCGGACAAATAACGGCAGCCCATGAGACCGACAGCTTATACGGACACAACGACAGTCCAAAAAGACAACGACAGTCAAGAAGGGCAGACAACGACAGCCCAAGAAGACGAAGACAGCCATGAAGGAAAGACACCGACAGTCTACGGCGACTAATAACGACAGCACAGGACGTACTATGACAGCCCAGAAGGACACGCACCGACAGCCGAGGGCAGACACCGACAGCCAAGAAAGACAACGACAGCCCAAGAAGACCGACAACGACACCCCAGGAAGGGATGGCCAGGAAGACCGACAACGACACCCAGGAAGGGGTGGCCAGGAAGACCGACAACGACATAATAGGAAAATGGAGGATGCCAATGTTGTTGCACATGGTTTAAGCGGGATATTGGCAAGACGGTCAACAGTCCCAGGCTAATGAACTAGTGCGGCCGGCCACCAGACTCCCTGCCATCTTACCTCTCTGCCACCATGCTCCCCCGCCATCCTGCCCTGTTATCTTATGATATCCTGCCTCCCTGCCACGGCGCCATCCTGCCTCCCTGCCACGGCGCCATCCTGCCTCCCTGCCACGGCGCCATCCTGCCTTGTAAGGGTCAGGGATTGACTAAGATTCACAAAAATCATATTCTTGGGATTGTTCCCTCACAGTTAAACTCGTCTTAATAACTCGCAACACGATATGATGTCTAACAGATCGCTAATCCTGTCCACGGAGGACAGATGCTGATTAACATTGCGCACGAATGGCCTCGCCTGTGGTAGAAAATAAACTGTAAAAAAAACACTGAACTAAAATAATTAAATGAAAATAACATGCTAGATATTTTGTTTTAAAATATTAAGAGATTCACCAAATGCTAACACACACTTGTGTATTATTTTGACTACAAATAAATAAAAGAGTTCGGTCTTTCAGTAATACCGGCGTTATACAGTAAATAATATCAGTAAATTGAAGAAGAGGGACATTTCTTATTTCAAATTCGGTTACAAGATTACCGATGTCGTGCAGAATATTTAATGCGGAGAATACCGAGTTAAGAGATATTTGGTATATTATTCAGGTCAGCGTGGTTTGTTGAGGAAAAGAGTGAGATGAGATTTAGTAATTAAACCTTTCAAATACAATAATAGACTCGGTACCGAACGCCCTATCTCCACCGACGTCATGAAGGCGGATATAGGGTTTTAGATTTAGCTTCTCAGAATGAAATGCCAATGTAGCACGTGCAATAGCGAGCCCATAATAAATTTAGATTGATGAGTGATTGATGAAGATTAAGCCACCCAAGAGGTGGCACGGGCATGAATAGCCCGTGATAGAATTTACCTAGAACAACCGGTTACATAAAGGATTGTGTGGTGAAGTAAAGGTGTCACATGGGTCAATAGGCCTTCTGTAGCTTCCTGTGTTCTTGTAGTAACTGGGACTGTAGTATGCTGCATGTTGCATAACTGTAGTATGCTGCATGTTGCATAACTGTAGTATGCTGCATGTTGCATAACTGTAGTATGCTGCATGTTGCATAACTGTAGTATGATGCATGTTGCATAACTAGTATGCTGCATGTTGCATAACTGTAGTATGCTGCATGTTGCATAACTGTAGTATGCTGCATGTTGCATAACTAGTATGCTGCATGTTGCATAACTGCAGTATGCTGCATGTTGTATAACTGCAGTATGCTGCATGTTGTATAACTGCAGTATGCTGCATGTTGCATAACTGTAGTATGCTGCATGTTGTATAACTGCAGTATGCTGCATGTTGCATAACTGCAGTATGCTGCATGTTGCATAACTGCAGTATGCTGCATGTTGCATAACTGTAGTATGCTGCATGTCGCATAACTGCAGTATGCTGCATGACTAGTATGCTGCATGTTGCATAACTGTAGTATGCTGCATAACTGCAGTATGCTGCATGTTGCATAACTGCAGTATGCTGCATGTTGCATAACTGCAGTATGCTGCATGTTGCATAACTGTAGTATGCTGCATGTTGCACAACTGTAGTATGCTGCATGTTGCACAACTGTAGTATGCTGCATGTTGCATAACTGTAGTATGCTGCATGTTGCATAACTGCAGTATGCTGCATGTTGCATGACTGTAGTATGCTGCATGTTGCATAACTGCAGTATGCTGCATGTTGCATAACTGTAGTATGCTGCATGTTGTATAACTGCAG
The DNA here is from genome assembly GCA_020271785.1 of Procambarus virginalis. NCBI lineage: Eukaryota > Metazoa > Arthropoda > Malacostraca > Decapoda > Cambaridae > Procambarus > Procambarus virginalis. Next base: position 12,823 of record WNGS01163236.1, on the reverse strand, counting down.
TATGCTGCATGTTGCATAACTGTAGTATGCTGCATGTTGTATAACTGCAGTATGCTGCATGTTGCATAACTGTAGTATGCTGCATGTTGTATAACTGCAGTATGCTGCATGTTGTATAACTGCAGTATGCTGCATGTTGCATAACTGCAGTATGCTGCATGTTGCATAACTGCAGTATGCTGCATGTTGCATAACTGCAGTATGCTGCATGTTGCATAACTGCAGTATGCTGCATGTTGCATAACTGCAGTATGCTGCACGTTGCATAACTGCAGTATGCTGCATAACTGTAGTATGCTGCATGTTGCATAACTGCAGTATGCTGCATGTTGCATAACTGTAGTATGCTGCATGTTGTATAACTGCAGTATGCTGCATGTTGCATAACTGTAGTATGCTGCATGTTGTATAACTGCAGTATGCTGCGTGTTGCATAACTGCAGTATGCTGCATGTTGCATAACTGTAGTATGCTGCATGTTGCATAACTGTAGTATGCTGCATGTTGCATAACTGCAGTATGCTGCATGTTGCATAACTGCAGTATGCTGCATGTTGCATAACTGCAGTATGCTGCATGTTGCATAACTGCAGTATGCTGCATGTTGCATAACTGCAGTATGCTGCATGTTGCATAACTGTAGTATGCTGCATGTTGCATAACTGTAGTATGCTGCATGTTGCATAACTGCAGTATGCTGCATGTTGCATAACTGCAGTATGCTGCATGTTGCATAACTGCAGTATGCTGCATGTTGCATAACTGCAGTATGCTGCATGTTGCATAACTGCAGTGTGCTGCATGTTGCATAACTGCAGTGTGCTGCATAACTGCAGTATGCTGCATAACTGCAGTATGCTGCATGTTGCATAACTGCAGTATGCTGCATGTTGCATAACTGCAGTATGCTGCATGTTGCATAACTGCAGTATGCTGCATGTTGCATAACTGCAGTATGCTGCATGTTGCATAACTGCAGTATGCTGCATGTTGCATAACTGCAGTATGCTGCATGTTGTATAACTGCAGTATGCTGCATGTTGCATAACTGCAGTATGCTGCATGTTGCATAACTGCAGTATGCTGCATGTTGCATAACTGCAGTATGCTGCATGTTGCATAACTGCAGTATGCTGCACGTTGCATAACTGCAGTATGCTGCATAACTGTAGTATGCTGCATGTTGCATAACTGTAGTATGCTGCATGTTGTATAACTGCAGTATGCTGCATGTTGCATAACTGCAGTATGCTGCATAACTGTAGTATGCTGCATGATGCATAACTGCAGTATGCTGCATGTTGCATAACTGCAGTATGCTGCATGTTGCATAACTGTAGTATGCTGCATGTTGCATAACTGCAGTATGCTGCATGTTGCATAAATGCAGTATGCTGCATGTTGTCTTGATCTTGAAGATGGCTGACTCTTAGCTGTTATCGTTGGTTGAGTCTGCTTCATATATATCGATTCGCCGATGCCTAAGTTTCTATTGTCGTTGTATTTGTCAATTATTTCAGTGATGATCTAGTTCATGGAGTCTTGCTAGTTGTGCATTGTCAGGCAACTTGAAAGAGTAGTTAGTAGTTGTTGCATGACGTTTATAATGAGATCGTTGGAGCCGACAGTCCTTTAAATATGCATGTGAAGGCATAGACGACATTCGTCTCTTCCGAGGCGTCTCAGTTGGCATCAGGAGAGTTCTTCATAAACAAGTAGGAAGTGTTCTTAGTCTTGTATACCATTGTCAACTCGATTTCCTGGTTAGTGTCGGTAGGGGTCATGTTTTCATCAACACATGTCTTTCGCGACGCTTTCTTCCATTATGTGCACTGTGGCAAAGAATCTTCTGTAGAATATTTGAATAGGAGGGACAGATGCTAAATTGTTGGGTGTTTCTTCAGAGGTAGCATGCCGGTTCACTTTCTCTTGATTTAATAAACATTATCGCCGGCGCCATGCGCGCTCAGCAAACTTTGACGTCATGGGGCCATTGGTGCGGGTGAGCGTGCGGCGTCGCCTAAATGAGTATACTCGTTTCAGTTTTCTCACCTTAATTCTCGTGCTACGTCGTTCGTTTGGTATCATTGTGTTCGCAATTAAATTCCTTGCAGATGTATATGCATATAATGTCCAAAAGCCTGGCGAGACTCCCTGCAGTAAAGCCTAAAGTTACCCGTGAACGAGCACCAATTTGCACACCACAGCCTAATGTGTATACTCATTCAATTTGATAACATCAATTTTCATGTTACATCGCGCGTTTTGGTATCAAATTGTTCGCAAAATAAAGGCGCGCATTTTAAAACTAGCCCCATAATAATAGAGCAATAAGTGAAATTTTAACAAATATTTTAATTTTGGACGCTCATCATCAAAATTATTTATATATTTCTAGTGATCTGACATGAAATTTCATGTTACATCGCTCGTTTTGGTATCAAATTGTTCGCAATATAAAGGCGCGCATTTTAAAACTAGTCCCATAATAATAGCACAATAAATAGAATTTTAACAAATATTTTAAAATGTAAAATTTAGACCCAAAAACGTATTTATAATCTTTCAAGTGTTCTGACATCAAGTTACGTGTTACATCTTTCATTTTTGGTATCAAATTGTGCGCATTCTAAAGGCGCTTATTTTGAAACTATCCCGAGGTCGATCGGATAAAAAATGATTTTTATACAAATATTTTTGTAGTGGACGCAAGTCCGGTCCAAAGCTAGGATTCAAGAGAAAAATAATGGACGCGAGTCCGGTCCAAAAGAGACCAATAGTGTTTTAATTATCTCTTCGACATGTCCGTTAGGCGATTAGAGTATCCATTACTGACCAGGACTTGCCTTACTGCGAACTCGTTGGAATCCGTGGTTGGAGGCGTTTGTTTGGATTTAAACTGTTAGTAGATAGTGGTATGGGAAGTGATATGGAGAAAGGAGGTAATAAAAGTATGTTTGTGGGGGAAACAAATTGGCAGAATGATCAGGGAAAGAGAAGGGCCTCAAAATAGCAATACACTTAGGGTATATTACACTAACAGTAGAAGTCTAACAAAATAAACGATTTAAATGCTAATTGTGGAACCAATTACCGCGTAACGTGGTGGAGGTGGGGTCCCTAGAGTGTTTCAAACGTGGGTTGGACATGTTTATGAGTGGGATTGGGTGGTTATAAATAGAAGCTGCCTCATATGGGCCAATAGGCCTTCTGCAGTTACCTTTGTTATATTCTTATGTTCATACTCAACCGAGTTCCTCACAACCAGCTTCCAACTGGAGCTGTGTGTGTGAGAGCCCGGGTGACACTGACCAACGCTCCGTTTGTACCTATTAAGGCACTTAGTTGGTAGCCTTAGTGTAGACTGAAGTGTGAAAACCACCATTACTCTCCAAAGTTTACATCTTGGCATGCCAACTTACATTCACTCTCCATCTCTTAAGTGAAGGCTACAACTTTACACCATAAGATACACCACACCCACCAACTCACACCACCACCATACAACACACCAAGACCACCCACACTCCACCAATTACAACATTCTCACTCCACAACTCCTCAATATATGTCGCATTAATTCACCACAATATAATTACACCACTAAACACCACTTCACAGTACACCATCGTTCTAAGCTGTCAAACTATACCATAGGTTATCTTGATATGATTTCGGGGCTTCAGCGTCCCCGCGGCCCAGTCCTCGACCAGGCCTCCTTTTTGTTACACATCCACCGGGAAGCAGCCCGTAGTCTAACTCCCAGGTACCTATTTACTGCTAGGTAACAGGGTCATCAGGGTGAAAGAAACATTTTGCCCATTTGTCTCCGCCTCTACCGGGGATCGAACCCGGAACCTCAGGACTACGAATCCGAAGTGCTGTCCACCCAGCTGTCAGGCGCCCTATGACCATACCGACAACACAACCTCGTCAACTACAACATCCCACCCAAGACAACCAAACTACATACACCACTCGCTCACAACACCACCACCCTCGTATTACACAATAAACCACCACGCTGTATACATCACCAATACAACCATCCAAGTGCAACCTCGCACCATATGCACCCTCATAGTACGCCTTCACACCACAACCACGTCTTCATATCATCAACACTGATCTAGTTCATTTTGTAAATCTAGCTTGATAATTGCTAATGTTATAATTGCGAACATGACAGCCTTTTAGTTTGTAATGTTAACAATGAAAGTTCAATCTGCGGGAGCTGCCGCCTCACATTTTTGTGGCATGCTGAACCTGAGCTATTTTGGTTTCAGTTTTGTTTATTATTTACACATTTAGCTACATCTATGCAGCTACCCTAGACTATATGAAGGAGAGTGCAGTGTGACATAAATAAACTAGCTACGTGATGCTAGAAATCCCCGTCACACAGGATGGTTAGTCATACAGCGCCATGTGATGACCAGTAGCCTGCACTGGTACATTTTAGGTGCATTATGAGAATATCCTCAAGAACACGAGAGAACAAAGTAATTGCAAAGCTCCAGGTACCTCATGCCAACTGGTCTGAATGGTCTGATAACTGGGCATTCAGTGATGTAGTGTGGGAGATCATGCCCCAGTTCCTGCTCACAGAGTTTGGACCTGAGTGCTCAGGTTTCAGTATGTCGGTTGCTGCCTGGCTAACTGTTTTCGCAGCAGTCTTTGCGATAAGGCGCCGCATAGAACAAATCCACAAGGGCCGTGTCGAGGATTCGAACCTGCGTCCGAGAGCATCCCAGACGCTGCCTTACTCGACTGAGCTACGACATGGTAAAAGAATTGCAACCAGAAATTCAACTGAATTTACTTTGGATTTACTGAATCCAAGTAACTTGGCCCTTGTGGATTTGTTCAGTTGATGCATCACGCTATTGTGATTTCTGTGTGTAATGAAGTAAGGGCGAAGAGGTAGAACGGCCTATTGACATAGCTCGGGTGCATGGGGGAACTGCGTAAAAATCCTGGTTTGTGTCTTGGAGAGGCTGCAGGATTCAAGTAAATTCAGTTGAATATCTGGTTGCAATTCTTTTACCATGTCGTAGCTCAGTCGATTTAGGCAGCGCCTGGGATGCTCTCGGATGCAGATTCGAATCCTCGTCACGGCCCTTGTGGATTTGTTCATTTGATGCATCACGCCGCACAGAATTGCCCACAGCTACTGATCTGATCCCTTCCTCTTTTTTCAGTGTACAGAAGAATGCTCTTAAAACAAAACAAAAGCTTTATGGCCTTTGATATGTTGTCAGTAAGTCTAAGTTGGCGACTCTGGTTAGTTCCACCAGGAGGAATTGAGTATTCACAACAAAGGTCCTGCATGGAAATCATAATTTCAAAATGAAGACAAAGACAGCGGCAAACATCTCATAATACTCACTTATTACAATTATCCATGACTTCGAAAACACTGTTTTCACTGTCAGATCTAAAATAAAACTAAAATAATGATGAAAACGATAACACTGATAGTATTAAAAACATTACAAAAGGTAAGTTGAAGAAATGTGGCTTAACATTAGACTGAATATAGCTGTACACAAGAACAATTTGTATTCTAGACAGGCCGAAGCTCTCTACTGTATAATGACTCCATTAATCTAAGATCAAAGGAGCCATTGCAGTTATTTATAATGTCAAAAGTCAGATTCGTGAAATGGATGGTCTGGAGAGATAGTGAGTTCTCTAATTTCAGAAAACGAGGGTGCGTGTTTGTACTCGCCTAGTTGTGCTTGCGGGGGTTGAGCTCTGGCTCTTTGGTCCCGCCTCTCAACCGTCAACAGGTGTACAGGTTCCTGAGCCTATTGGGCTCTATCATATCTACACTTGAAACTGTGTATGGAGTCAGCCTCCACCACATCACTGCCTAATGCATTCCATCTGTTAACTACTTTGACACTGAAAAAATTCTTTCTAACGTCTCTGTGGCTCATGTGGGGACGCAGTCTCAACCCGTGTCCCAATGTTTGCCTACCACCCGTGTTGAACAGTTTATCTTTATATACAGGGCCTGACAGCTGAGTGGACAGCGCTCGGGATTCGTAATCCTGAGGTTTCAGGTTCGATCCCCGGTGGAGGCGGAAACAAATGGGCAGAGTTTCTTTCACCCTGATGCACCTGTTTACCTAGCGGTAAATAGGTACCTGGGAGTTAGACAACTACTACAGGCTGCTCTCCTGTGGTGTGTAACAAAAAGGAGGCCTGGTCGAGGACCAGGCCGCGGGGACGCTAAGCCCCGAAATCATCAAGATAACCCTCAACATAACCCCGTCAATTCCTCTGAGAAATGTGTAGATAGTGATCATATCTTCCTTAACTCTTTCGTGTGTGCGTGTGCGCGCGTGCGTGTGTGTGTATTTTGTGTGTGTGTGTGTGTGTGTGTGTGGTGTGTGTGTGTTGTGTGTGTGTGTGTGTGTGTGTGTGTGTGTGTGTGTGGTGTGTAGTGTGTGTAGTGTGTGTAGTGTGGGTGGTGTGTGTGGTGTGTGTGTGTGTGTGTGTGTGTGTAGTGGTGGTGTTGTAGTGTGTGTAGTGTGTGTGTAGAGAGTGAGTGTGTGTGTACTCACCTATTTGTACTCACCTATTTGTGCTTGGGGGGTTGAGCTTTGGCTCTTTGGTCCCGCCTCTCAACTGTCAATCAACTGGTGTACAGATTCCCGAGCCTACTGGGCTCTATCATATCTACCCTTGAAACTGTGTATGGAGTCAGCTCCACCCACATCACTGCCTAAAGCATTCCATCTGTTACTACTTACTTCTGACACTTGAAAAAGTTCCTCTCTAACGTCTCTGTGGCTCATGTGGGTACTCAGTTTCCACCTGTGTCCCCTTGTTCGCGTCCCCCCAGTGTTGAATAGTTTGTCCTTGTCTACCCGGTCGATTCCTCTGAGGATTTTGTAGGTTGTGATCATATCT
>WNGS01163234.1:5053-49893 GCA_020271785.1 Procambarus virginalis | reverse complement strand
CCCTCCTCCACTTCCGAAGGAACGAGTCGTACATATTCGTCCCTTTGAGACAACAGGAGTAGATTTCACAGGAGCACTAACACTGGCAGGCACTAAAGACAAGAAACCAGTTAAAGCTTACATCTCTCTTTTTACTTGTGCCACAACAAGGGCAGTCCATCTAGAAGTGACTCCCGATATGAGTGCCGAAGCATTCATACAGGCTTTCCGCAGGTTTGCTTCTTGTAGATCCTGTCCTAAGTTAATGATCTCAGACAATTGGTCCAACTTAGTGCAGGAGAAGCATGTCTGAGGAAAATCTGGACACACCCAAAGGTACGCATCGCCCTAAATAAACGGCAGTTCCAATGGAAATTCATACCTCCAGAGCACCATGGCATGGAGGCTTCTATGAACGCATGGTTGGTACGGTGAAACGTTCTCTACGGAAAACCCTACACCGCCAAAAGATTGACCTACAGGAGCTTCAAATCGTAGGATTAGAGATAGAAGCACGAGTTAATAACCGACCACTTACCTACCTCTCTGATGATGTTTTTGCAGCGTGAACCATTAAATCCAGCTCATTTGATGTATGGGAGACCTCTCAAAACACTTGTGCCCCTTACGGACGAGGAACCAGAGGATCCTTCATATGTCCAAGAGAGTGATTTGGTTCAACGTTTCAAACATCTATCAAGGGTGATAAGTCGGTGGAATAACGTATAGACTCGAGAATATCTTACAGCTCTGAGGGAGTATCATTACGGGGCAAACAACCCCTACAACAAAATTAACTTGAACCCTGGTGACATAGTTCTGGTGGATAGTGATGGACCACGCTCAGAGTGGACTATAGGTCAAATAGTCTCTGTTCATCCAGACAGCCAGGGCATCTTGAGAATAGTGAAAGTAAAATGCCAAGGCAACACTACTCTCAAAACTTTAGAGAAATTAGTTCCTTTAGAACTTGCAAGGAAAGAAGAAGTTCAACGACTTCCAGCCCCCGATACGCCAGTACGGGACATACGTCCCCAAAGGACTGCAGCACAACAATGTAAACTCAAATTAAAGCAGCACTATAATTCTGAAGGAGAAGAATAAAGTGATCCCAGTCCTTACCGGGACTTCGACCCGTGTTCTTCCCCCCCGGAATTATGTCGGGAATCCGACACACACATACAGATAATAACATACTCTCCCTTAGTCTGTATTCCCTTCAGAATACAAAATGGGAGACTCCGTGACGTCATCGACGTCGCCGTATATTTACAAATTATAATACTGTTTCTATAGCAGTTTAATGTCTAAGTTGAACAAAAAAGTACTCAACAAGACTGAATATAATACTAACACCAAAATGTAGCTTGATTCCCTTGTTAATGTAGAATTACGTTAGAGGTAGAACCAACAAAACATTGGAACAGTACACAAAGCCAGAGTCACTTACTGACGCTGCTCTCTCAAGAACAATAACAAACCCCAGCCCTACGCTGTACATGGCTCCTGAGCTGGTGTAACTAACTAGACACAAATTTACGTGTCAACAACCAGCAACACAGCCTCTCAACAGCCACAGCAAGGACGTATCCGTCTTACCAAGTTTGTATATTACACTAGTGCACTGTTTAATATCAATAGGTATAGGCAGTTATGATATATGAATAACAACAACAAGAAGTACGTGTAGCCCATTTTTACAGCCCTCACATTTCATGTTATACCTGTAATTGATATGTTTAGGGAACTGTTATTAATTCCTTGCATCCCAAACAGGTAAATTGTGATTTGGAGTAGCAAGATGCTGTGCAGACAGTTGGACCATACACATAATTAACCTAGCTCTTTGCCAACACTTGTAGCCTCCCACAGCCGCCATTACGTGGCACCCAGAGGCACAGGGCCACACCCATTTGATGCTAAAACTACACAGCCTTAGCAGGCCCATACTACATGCTCAGCTAAGCCCATTCTAGTTATTGTAGAAGTAGTGTCATAACTAGTAATAATTATTGAAATAATAGTAGATTAGACCACATTATGTGGTATGATATAAATTAAACTTAGGTAAACAATTGGTAGTTTAAGAAGGAACCATCTTAGTGGTTTAAGCTACAAATTGTCCCCCAGGTATGTGAATTAATTTCAGGCAGTTTTAACAAGTACATACAGTCCACTCAATTACTTCTTACTTACTAAGAATATAAATAAGATAAACTTAATTTTATTGAAGTCAGTTAAAAGGGGATATACTGCCTGGAGTTTTACAACAGACGATACACTAGTCCAGCAGGGCGACGACTCATTAGTCCAGCAGGGCGACGACTCATTAGTCCAGCAGGGCGACGACTCATTAGTCCAGCAGGGTGACGACTCATTAGTCCAGCAGAGCGACGACTCATTAGTCCAGCAGGGCGACGACTCATTAGTCCAGCAGGGCGACGACTCATTAGTCCAGCAGGGCGACGACTCATTAGTCCAGCAGGGCGACGACTCATTAGTCCAGCAGGGCGACGACTCACTAGTCCAGCAGGGTGACGACTCATTAGTCCAGCAAGGCGACGACTCACTAGTCCAGCAGGGCGACGACTCTCTAGTCCAGCAGGGTGACGACTCACTAGTCCAGCAGGGCGACGACTCACTAGTCCAGCAGGGCGACGACTCACTAGTCCAGCAGGGCGACGACTCATTAGTCCAGCAGGGCGACGACTCATTAGTCCAGTAGGGCGACGACTCATAGTCCAGCAGGGCGACGACTCATTAGTCCAGCAGGGCGACGACTCACTAGTCCAGCAGGGTGACGACTCACTAGTCCAGCAGGGTGACGACTCACTAGTCCAGCAGGGCGACGATACACTAGTCCAGCAGGGCGACGACTCGCAAGTTCAGCAGGGCGACGATACAATAGTCCAGCAGGGCGACGACTCACTAGTCCAGCAGGGCGACGATAAACTAGTCCAGCAGGGCGACGACTCACTAGTCCAGCAGGGCGACGACTCACTAGTCCAGCAGGGCGACGATACACTAGTCCAGCAGGGCAACGATACACTAGTCCAGCAGGGCGACGACTCACTAGTCCAGCAGGGCGACGACTCACTAGTCCAGCAGGGCGACGACTCACTAGTCCAGCAGGGCGACGATACACGTCCAGCAGGGCGACGATACACTAGTCCAGCAGGGCGACGACTCACTAGTCCAGCAGGGCGACAACTCACTAGTCCAGCAGGGCGACGATACACTAGTCCAGCAGGGCGACGATACACTAGTCCAGCAGGGCGACGATACACTAGTCCAGCAGGGTGGACGACTCACTAGTCCAGCAGGGCGACGACTCACTAGTCCAGCAGGGCGACGATACACTAGTCCAGCAGGGCGACGATACACTAGTCCAGCAGGGCGACGACTCACTAGTCCAGCAGGGCGACGACTCACTAGTCCAGCAGGGCGACGACTCACTAGTCCAGCAGGGCGACGACTCACTAGTCCAGCAGGGCGACGACTCACTAGTCCAGCAGGGCGACGACTCACTAGTCCAGCAGGGCGACGACTCACTAGTCCAGCAGGGCGACGACTCACTAGTCCAGCAGGGCGACGACTCACTAGTCCAGCAGGGCGACGATACACTAGTCCAGCAGGGCGACGATACACTAGTCCAGCAGGGCGACGATACACTAGTCCAGCAGGGCGACGATACACTAGTCCAGCAGGGCGACGATACACTAGTCCAGCAGGGCGACGACTCACTAGTCCAGCAGGGCGACGACTCACTAGTCCAGCAGGGCGACGACTCATTAGTCCAGCAGGGCGACGATAAACTAGTCCAGCAGGGCGACGATACACTAGTCCAGCAGGGCGACGACACTAGTCCAGCAGGGCGACGATACACTAGTCCAGCAGGGCGACGATACACTAGTCCAGCAGGGCGACGACTCACTAGTCCAGCAGGGCGACGACACTAGTCCAGCAGGGCGACGATACACTAGTCCAGCAGGGCGACGATACACTAGTCCAGCAGGGCGACGACTCACTAGTCCAGCAGGGCGACGACACTAGTCCAGCAGGGCGACGACTCATAGTCCAGCAGGGCGACGACTCAATAGTCCAGCAGGGTGACGACTCACTAGTCCAGCAGGGCGACGATACACTAGTCCAGCAGGGCGACGACTCACTAGTCAGCAGGGCGACGATACAATAGTCCAGCAGGACGACGACTCACTAGTCCAGCAGGGCGACGATACACTAGTCCAGCAGGGCGACGACTCACTAGTCCAGCAGGGCGACGATATACTAGTCCAGCAGGGCGACGACTCACTAGTCCAGCAGGGCGACGACTCACTAGTCCAGCAGGGCGACGATACACTAGTCCAGCAGGGCGACGATACACTAGTCCAGCAGGGCGACGACTCACTAGTCCAGCAGGGCGACGACTCACTAGTCCAGCAGGGCGACGACTCACTAGTCCAGCAGGGTGACGATACACTAGTCCAGCAGGGCGACGATACACTAGTCCAGCAGGGCGACGACTCACTAGTCCAGCAGGGCGACGACTCACTAGTCCAGCAGGGCGACGACTCACTAGTCCAGCAGGGCGACGATTCACTAGTCCAGCAGGGCGACGATACACTAGTCCAGCAGGGCGACGACTCACTAGTCCAGCAGGGCGACGACTCACTAGTCCAGCAGGGCGACGACTCACTAGTCCAGCAGGGCGACGACTCACTAGTCCAGCAGGGCGACGACTCACTAGTCCAGCAGGGCGACGACTCACTAGTCCAGCAGGGCGACGACTCACTAGTCCAGCAGGGCGACGACTCACTAGTCCAGCAGGGCGACGATACACTAGTCCAGCAGGGCGACGATACACTAGTCCAGCAGGGCGACGATACACTAGTCCAGCAGGGCGACGACTCACTAGTCCAGCAGGGCGACGACTCACTAGTTCAGCAGGGCGACGATACACTAGTCCAGCAGGGCGACGATACACTAGTCCAGCAGGGCGACGACTCACTAGTCCAGCAGGGCGACGACTCACTAGTCCAGCAGGGCGACGACTCACTAGTCCAGCAGGGCGACGATTCACTAGTCCAGCAGGGCGACGATACACTAGTCCAGCAGGGCGACGACTCACTAGTCCAGCAGGCGACGACTCACTAGTCCAGCAGGGCGACGACTCACTAGTCCAGCAGGGCGACGACTCACTAGTCCAGCAGGGCGACGACTCACTAGTCCAGCAGGGCGACGACTCACTAGTCCAGCAGGGCGACGACTCACTAGTCCAGCAGGGCGACGACTCACTAGTCCAGCAGGGCGACGATACACTAGTCCAGCAGGGCGACGATACACTAGTCCAGCAGGGCGACGATACACTAGTCCAGCAGGGCGACGACTCACTAGTCCAGCAGGGCGACGACTCACTAGTCAGCAGGGCGACGATACACTAGTCCAGCAGGGCGACGATACACTAGTCCAGCAGGGCGACGACTCACTAGTCCAGCAGGGCGACGACTCACTAGTCCAGCAGGGCGACGACTCACTAGTCCAGCAGGGCGACGACTCACTAGTCCAGCAGGGCGACGATACACTAGTCCAGCAGGGCGACGATACACTAGTCCAGCAGGGCGACGACTCACTAGTCCAGCAGGGCGACGACTCACTAGTCCAGCAGGGCGACGATACACTAGTCCAGCAGGGCGACGACTCACTAGTCCAGCAGGGCGACGATACACTAGTCCAGCAGGGCGACGATACACTAGTCCAGCAGGGCGACGATCACTAGTCCAGCAGGGCGACGATACACTAGTCCAGCAGGGCGACGATCACTAGTCCAGCAGGGCGACGATACATAGTCCAGCAGGGCGACGACACTAGTCCAGCAGGGCGACGATACACTAGTCCAGCAGGGCGACGATACACTAGTCCAGCAGGGCGACGACTAGTCCAGCAGGGCGACGACTCACTAGTCCAGCAGGGCGACGACTCACTAGTCCAGCAGGGCGACGACTCACTAGTCCAGCAGGGCGACGACTCACTAGTCCAGCAGGGCGACGACTCATTAGTCCAGCAGGGCGACGACTCACTAGTCCAGCAGGGCGACGACTCACTAGTCCAGCAGGGCGACGACTCATAGTCCAGCAGGGCGACGACTCACTAGTCCAGCAGGGCGACGACTCATAGTCCAGCAGGGCGACGATACATTAGTCCAGCAGGGCGACGATACACTAGTCCAGCAGGGCGACGACTCATTAGTCCAGCAGGGCGACGATACACTAGTCCAGCAGGGCGACGACTCACTAGTCCAGCAGGGGGACGACTCACTAGTCCAGCAGGGCGACGACTCATTAGTCCAGCAGGGCGACGATACATTAGTCCAGCAGGGCGACGATACATTAGTCCAGCAGGGCGACGACTCACTAGTCCAGCAGGGCGACGACTCACTAGTCCAGCAGGGCGACGACTCATTAGTCCAGCAGGGCGACGATACATTAGTCCAGCAGGGCGACGACTCACTAGTCCAGCAGGGCGACGACTCACTAGTCCAGCAGGGCGACGACTCATTAGTCCAGCAGGGCGACGACTCATTAGTCCAGCAGGGCGACGACTCACTAGTCCAGCAGGGCGACGACTCACTAGTCCAGCAGGGCGACGACTCATTAGTCCAGCAGGGCGACGACTCATTAGTCCAGCAGGGCGACGACACTAGTCCAGCAGGGCGACGACTCACTAGTCCAGCAGGGCGACGACTCACTAGTCCAGCAGGGCGACGACTCACTAGTCCAGCAGGGCGACGACTCACTAGTCCAGCAGGGCGACGACTCACTAGTCCAGCAGGGCGACGACTCACTAGTCCAGCAGGGCGACGACTCACTAGTCCAGCAGGGCGACGATACACTAGTCCAGCAGGGCGACGACTCACTAGTCCAGCAGGGCGACGACTCACTAGTCCAGCAGGGCGACGATACACTAGTCCAGCAGGGCGACGATACACTAGTCAGCAGGGCGACGATACACTAGTCCAGCAGGGCGACGATACACTAGTCCAGCAGGGCGACGACTCACTAGTCCAGCAGGGCGACGATACACTAGTCCAGCAGGGCGACGATACACTAGTCAGCAGGGCGACGATACACTAGTCCAGCAGGGCGACGATACACTAGTCCAGCAGGGCGACGACTCACTAGTCCAGCAGGGCGACGACTCATTAGTCCAGCAGGGCGACGACTCACTAGTCCAGCAGGGCGACGACTCACTAGTCCAGCAGGGCGACGACTCATTAGTCCAGCAGGGCGACGACTCATTAGTCCAGCAGGGCGACGACTCACTAGTCCAGCAGGGCGACGACTCATTAGTCCAGCAGGGCGACGATACATTAGTCCAGCAGGGCGACGACTCATTAGTCCAGCAGGGCGACGATACATTAGTCCAGCAGGGCGACGACTCATTAGTCCAGCAGGGCGACGACTCATTAGTCCAGCAGGGCGACGACTCATTAGTCCAGCAGGGCGACGACTCACTAGTCCAGCAGGGCGACGACTCACTAGTCCAGCAGGGCGACGACTCACTAGTCCAGCAGGGCGACGACTCATTAGTCCAGCAGGGCGACGACTCACTAGTCCAGCAGGGCGACGACTCACTAGTCCAGCAGGGCGACGACTCATTAGTCCAGCAGGGCGACGATACATTAGTCCAGCAGGGCGACGACTCATTAGTCCAGCAGGGCGACGATACATTAGTCCAGCAGGGCGACGACTCATTAGTCCAGCAGGGCGACGACTCACTAGTCCAGCAGGGCGACGACTCATTAGTCCAGCAGGGCGACGACTCACTAGTCCAGCAGGGCGACGACTCATTAGTCCAGCAGGGCGACGATACATTAGTCCAGCAGGGCGACGACTCACTAGTCCAGCAGGGCGACGACTCATTGTCCAGCAGGGCGACGACTCACTAGTCCAGCAGGGCGACGACTCACTAGTCCAGCAGGGCGACGACTCACTAGTCCAGCAGGGCGACGACTCACTAGTCCAGCAGGGCGACGACTCACTAGTCCAGCAGGGCGACGACACTAGTCCAGCAGGGCGACGACTCACTAGTCCAGCAGGGCGACGAACACTAGTCCAGCAGGGCGACGATACACTAGTCCAGCAGGGCGACGATACACTAGTCCAGCAGGGCGACGATACACTAGTCCAGCAGGGCGACGACTCACTAGTCCAGCAGGGCGACGACTCACTAGTCCAGCAGGGCGACGATACACTAGTCCAGCAGGGCGACGACTCACTAGTCCAGCAGGGCGACGACTCACTAGTCCAGCAGGGCGACGACTCACTAGTCCAGCAGGGCGACGACTCACTAGTCCAGCAGGGCGACGACTCACTAGTCCAGCAGGGCGACGATACACTAGTCCAGCAGGGCGACGATACACTAGTCCAGCAGGGCGACGACTCACTAGTCCAGCAGGGCGACGACTACACTAGTCCAGCAGGGCGACGATACACTAGTCCAGCAGGGCGACGACTCACTAGTCCAGCAGGGCGACGATACACTAGTCCAGCAGGGCGACGACTCACTAGTCCAGCAGGGCGACGACTCACTAGTCCAGCAGGGCGACGATACACTAGTCCAGCAGGGCGACGATCACTAGTCCAGCAGGGCGACGATACACTAGTCCAGCAGGGCGACGACTCACTAGTCCAGCAGGGCGACGACTCACTAGTCCAGCAGGGCGACGATACATAGTCCAGCAGGGCGACGACTCACTAGTCCAGCAGGGCGACGACTCACTAGTCCAGCAGGGCGACGACTCACTAGTCCAGCAGGGCGACGACTCACTAGTCCAGCAGGGCGACGACTCACTAGTCCAGCAGGGCGACGACTCATTAGTCCAGCAGGGCGACGACTCACTAGTCCAGCAGGGCGACGACTCACTAGTCCAGCAGGGCGACGACTCACTAGTCCAGCAGGGCGACGACTCACTAGTCCAGCAGGGCGACGACTCACTAGTCCAGCAGGGCGACGACTCACTAGTCCAGCAGGGCGACGACTCACTAGTCCAGCAGGGCGACGACTCACTAGTCCAGCAGGGCGACGACTCACTAGTCCAGCAGGGCGACGATACACTAGTCCAGCAGGGCGACGATACACTAGTCCAGCAGGGCGACGATACACTAGTCCAGCAGGGCGACGATCACTAGTCCAGCAGGGCGACGACTCACTAGTCCAGCAGGGCGACGATACACTAGTCCAGCAGGGCGACGATCACTAGTCAGCAGGGCGACGATCACTAGTCCAGCAGGGCGACGATACACTAGTCCAGCAGGGCGACGACTCACTAGTCCAGCAGGGCGACGACTCACTAGTCCAGCAGGGCGACGATACACTAGTCCAGCAGGGCGACGATCACTAGTCCAGCAGGGCGACGACACTAGTCCAGCAGGGCGACGACTCACTAGTCCAGCAGGGCGACGACTCATTAGTCCAGCAGGGCGACGACTCATTAGTCCAGCAGGGCGACGACTCACTAGTCCAGCAGGGCGACGACTCATTAGTCCAGCAGGGCGACGACTCATTAGTCCAGCAGGGCGACGACTCACTAGTCCAGCAGGGCGACGACTCACTAGTCCAGCAGGGCGACGATACACTAGTCCAGCAGGGCGACGACTCATAGTCCAGCAGGGCGACGATCACTAGTCCAGCAGGGCGACGACTCACTAGTCCAGCAGGGCGACGACTCACTAGTCCAGCAGGGTGACGACTCACTAGTCCAGCAGGGGGACGACTCATTAGTCCAGCAGGGCGACGACTCACTAGTCCAGCAGGGCGACGACTCACTAGTCCAGCAGGGCGACGACTCATAGTCCAGCAGGGCGACGACTCATTAGTCCAGCAGGGCGACGACTCACTAGTCCAGCAGGGCGACGACTCACTAGTCCAGCAGGGCGACGATACATTAGTCCAGCAGGGCGACGACTCACTAGTCCAGCAGGGCGACGATACATTAGTCCAGCAGGGCGACGACTCATAGTCCAGCAGGGCGACGACTCACTAGTCCAGCAGGGCGACGACTCATTAGTCCAGCAGGGCGACGACTCACTAGTCCAGCAGGGCGACGACTCATTAGTCCAGCAGGGCGACGACTCACTAGTCCAGCAGGGCGACGACTCACTAGTCCAGCAGGGCGACGACTCACTAGTCCAGCAGGGCGACGACTCATTAGTCCAGCAGGGCGACGACTCATTAGTCCAGCAGGGCGACGACTCACTAGTCCAGCAGGGCGACGACTCACTAGTCCAGCAGGGCGACGACTCACTAGTCCAGCAGGGCGACGACACTAGTCCAGCAGGGCGACGACTCACTAGTCCAGCAGGTGACGACTCACTAGTCAGCAGGGTGACGACTCACTAGTCCAGCAGGGCGACGACTCACTAGTCCAGCAGGGCGACGACTCACTAGTCCAGCAGGGCGACGACTCACTAGTCCAGCAGGGTGACGACTCACTAGTCCAGCAGGTGACGATAACACTAGTCCAGCAGGGCGACGACTCACTAGTCCAGCAGGGCGACGACTCACTAGTCCAGCAGGGCGACGATACCTAGTCCAGCAGGGCGACGACTCACTAGTCCAGCAGGGCGACGATACACTAGTCCCAGGGCGACGATACACTAGTCCAGCAGGGCGACGATCACTAGTCCAGCAGGGCGACGACTCACTAGTCCAGCAGGGTGACGACTCACTAGTCCAGCAGGGCGACGATACACTAGTCCAGCAGGGCGACGACTCACTAGTCCAGCAGGGCGACGATAAACTAGTCCAGCAGGGCGACGACTCACTAGTCCAGCAGGGCGACGATCACTAGTCCAGCAGGGCGACGACTCACTAGTCCAGCAGGGCGACGACTCACTAGTCCAGCAGGGCGACGATACACTAGTCCAGCAGGGCGACGATACACTAGTCCAGCAGGGCGACGACTCACTAGTCCAGCAGGGCGACGACTCACTAGTCCAGCAGGGCGACGACTCACTAGTCCAGCAGGGCGACGATACACTAGTCCAGCAGGGCGACGACTCACTAGTCCAGCAGGGCGACGATCACTAGTCCAGCAGGGCGACGATACACTAGTCCAGCAGGGCGACGATACACTAGTCCAGCAGGGCGACGACTCACTAGTCCAGCAGGGCGACGACTCACTAGTCCAGCAGGGCGACGACTCACTAGTCCAGCAGGGACGACTCACTAGTCCAGCAGGGCGACGACTCACTAGTCCAGCAGGGCGACGACTCACTAGTCCAGCAGGGCGACGACTCACTAGTCCAGCAGGGCGACGACTCACTA
Source organism: Procambarus virginalis (assembly GCA_020271785.1). Taxonomy (NCBI): domain Eukaryota; kingdom Metazoa; phylum Arthropoda; class Malacostraca; order Decapoda; family Cambaridae; genus Procambarus; species Procambarus virginalis. Next base: position 38,589 of record WNGS01163234.1, on the reverse strand, counting down.
GTCCAGCAGGGCGACGATACACTAGTCCAGCAGGGCGACGATACACTAGTCCAGCAGGGCGACGACTCACTAGTCCAGCAGGGCGACGATACACTAGTCCAGCAGGGCGACGATACACTAGTCCAGCAGGGCGACGACTCACTAGTCCAGCAGGGCGACGACTCACTAGTCCAGCAGGGCGACGACTCACTAGTCCAGCAGGGCGACGACTCACTAGTCCAGCAGGGCGACGACTCACTAGTCCAGCAGGGCGACGATACACTAGTCCAGCAGGGCGACGATACACTAGTCCAGCAGGGCGACGATACACTAGTCCAGCAGGGCGACGATCACTAGTCCAGCAGGGCGACGATACACTAGTCCAGCAGGGCGACGACTCACTAGTCCAGCAGGGCGACGACTCACTAGTCCAGCAGGGCGACGATCACTAGTCCAGCAGGGCGACGATACTAGTCCAGCAGGGCGACGACTCACTAGTCCAGCAGGGCGACGACTCACTAGTCCAGCAGGGCGACGACTCACTAGTCCAGCAGGGCGACGACTCACTAGTCCAGCAGGGCGACGATACACTAGTCCAGCAGGGCGACGACTCACTAGTCCAGCAGGGCGACGATACACTAGTCCAGCAGGGCGACGATACACTAGTCCAGCAGGGCGACGATACACTAGTCCAGCAGGGCGACGATACACTAGTCCAGCAGGGCGACGATACACTAGTCCAGCAGGGCGACGATACACTAGTCCAGCAGGGCGACGACTCACTAGTCCAGCAGGGCGACGATACACTAGTCCAGCAGGGCGACGACTCACTAGTCCAGCAGGGCGACGATACACTAGTCCAGCAGGGCGACGATACACTAGTCCAGCAGGGCGACGACTCATTAGTCCAGCAGGGCGACGACTCTAGTCCAGCAGGGCGACGACTCACTAGTCCAGCAGGGCGACGACTCACTAGTCCAGCAGGGCGACGACTCATTAGTCCAGCAGGGCGACGACTCATTAGTCCAGCAGGGCGACGACTCACTAGTCCAGCAGGGCGACGACTCACTAGTCCAGCAGGGCGACGACTCATTAGTCCAGCAGGGCGACGACTCATTAGTCCAGCAGGGCGACGACACTAGTCCAGCAGGGCGACGACTCACTAGTCCAGCAGGGCGACGACTCACTAGTCCAGCAGGGCGACGACTCACTAGTCCAGCAGGGCGACGACTCACTAGTCCAGCAGGGCGACGACTCACTAGTCCAGCAGGGCGACGACTCACTAGTCCAGCAGGGCGACGACTCACTAGTCCAGCAGGGCGACGATACACTAGTCCAGCAGGGCGACGACTCACTAGTCCAGCAGGGCGACGACTCACTAGTCCAGCAGGGCGACGATACACTAGTCCAGCAGGGCGACGATACACTAGTCAGCAGGGCGACGATACACTAGTCCAGCAGGGCGACGATACACTAGTCCAGCAGGGCGACGACTCACTAGTCCAGCAGGGCGACGATACACTAGTCCAGCAGGGCGACGATACACTAGTCCAGCAGGGCGACGATACACTAGTCCAGCAGGGCGACGATACACTAGTCCAGCAGGGCGACGACTCACTAGTCCAGCAGGGCGACGACTCACTAGTCCAGCAGGGCGACGATACACTAGTCCAGCAGGGCGACGACTCATTAGTCCAGCAGGGCGACGACTCACTAGTCCAGCAGGGCGACGACTCACTAGTCCAGCAGGGCGACGACTCATTAGTCCAGCAGGGCGACGACTCATTAGTCCAGCAGGGCGACGACTCACTAGTCCAGCAGGGCGACGACTCATTAGTCCAGCAGGGCGACGACTCACTAGTCCAGCAGGGCGACGACTCACTAGTCCAGCAGGGCGACGACTCATTAGTCCAGCAGGGCGACGACTCACTAGTCCAGCAGGGCGACGACTCATTAGTCCAGCAGGGCGACGATACACTAGTCCAGCAGGGCGACGACTCACTAGTCCAGCAGGGCGACGACTCACTAGTCCAGCAGGGCGACGACACTAGTCCAGCAGGGCGACGATACACTAGTCCAGCAGGGCGACGATACACTAGTCCAGCAGGGCGACGATACACTAGTCCAGCAGGGCGACGATCACTAGTCCAGCAGGGCGACGACTCACTAGTCCAGCAGGGTGACGACTCACTAGTCCAGCAGGGTGACGATACACTAGTCCAGCAGGGCGACGACTCATTAGTCCAGCAGGGCGACGACTCACTAGTCCAGCAGGGCGACGACTCACTAGTCCAGCAGGGCGACGACTCACTAGTCCAGCAGGGCGACGACTCATTAGTCCAGCAGGGCGACGACTCACTAGTCCAGCAGGGCGACGACTCATTAGTCCAGCAGGGCGACGACTCATTAGTCCAGCAGGGCGACGACTCACTAGTCCAGCAGGGCGACGACTCATTAGTCCAGCAGGGCGACGATACATTAGTCCAGCAGGGCGACGACTCATTAGTCCAGCAGGGCGACGATACATTAGTCCAGCAGGGCGACGACTCATTAGTCCAGCAGGGCGACGACTCACTAGTCCAGCAGGGCGACGACTCATTAGTCCAGCAGGGCGACGAACATTAGTCCAGCAGGCGACGATACATTAGTCCAGCAGGGCGACGACTCATTAGTCCAGCAGGGCGACGACTCACTAGTCCAGCAGGGCGACGACTCATTAGTCCAGCAGGGCGACGATACACTAGTCCAGCAGGGCGACGACTCACTAGTCCAGCAGGGCGACGACTCACTGTCCAGCAGGGCGACGACTCATTAGTCCAGCAGGGCGACGACTCACTAGTCCAGCAGGGCGACGACTCACTAGTCCAGCAGGGCGACGACTCACTAGTCCAGCAGGGCGACGACTCACTAGTCCAGCAGGGCGACGACTCACTAGTCCAGCAGGGCGACGACACTAGTCCAGCAGGGCGACGACTCACTAGTCCAGCAGGGTGACGACTCACTAGTCCAGCAGGGCGACGACTCACTAGTCCAGCAGGGCGACGACTCACTAGTCCAGCAGGGCGACGACTCACTAGTCCAGCAGGGCGACGACTCACTAGTCCAGCAGGGCGACGACTCACTAGTCCAGCAGGGTGACGACTCACTAGTCCAGCAGGGCGACGATCACTAGTCCAGCAGGGCGACGATCACTAGTCCAGCAGGGTGACGATACATAGTCCAGCAGGGCGACGATACACTAGTCCAGCAGGGCGACGATACACTAGTCCAGCAGGGCGACGACCACTAGTCCAGCAGGGTGACGACTCACTAGTCCAGCAGGGCGACGATACACTAGTCCAGCAGGGTGACGAGACACTAGTCCAGCAGGGCGACGATACACTAGTCCAGCAGGGGGGCGACGATACACTAGTCCAGCAGGGCGACGATCACTAGTCCAGCAGGGCGACGACTCACTAGTCAGCAGGGCGACGATCATAGTCCAGCAGGGCGACGATCACTAGTCCAGCAGGGCGACGACTCATTAGTCCAGCAGGGGGGCGACGACTAACTAGTCCAGCAGGGCGACGATCACTAGTCCAGCAGGGCGACGACTCACTAGTCCAGCAGGGCGACGACTCACTAGTCCAGCAGGGCGACGACTCACTAGTCCAGCAGGGCGACGACTCATTAGTCCAGCAGGGCGACGACTCATTAGTCAGCAGGGCGACGACTCATAGTCCAGCAGGGCGACGACTCATAGTCCAGCAGGGCGACGATACATAGTCCAGCAGGGCGACGACTCACTAGTCCAGCAGGGCGACGACTCATTAGTCCAGCAGGGCGACGACTCATTAGTCCAGCAGGGCGACGACTCACTAGTCCAGCAGGGCGACGACTCACTAGTCCAGCAGGGCGACGACTCACTAGTCCAGCAGGGCGACGACTCACTAGTCCAGCAGGGCGACGACTCATTAGTCCAGCAGGGCGACGACTATTAGTCCAGCAGGGCGACGACTCACTAGTCCAGCAGGGCGACGATCACTAGTCCAGCAGGGCGACGATCATAGTCCAGCAGGGCGACGACTCATTAGTCAGCAGGGCGACGATACATTAGTCCAGCAGGGCGACGACTCACTAGTCCAGCAGGGCGACGACTCACTAGTCCAGCAGGGCGACGACTCATTAGTCCAGCAGGGCGACGATCACTAGTCCAGCAGGGCGACGATACACTAGTCCAGCAGGGCGACGACTCACTAGTCCAGCAGGGCGACGACTCACTAGTCCAGCAGGGCGACGATCATAGTCCAGCAGGGCGACGATACATTAGTCCAGCAGGGCGACGACTCACTAGTCCAGCAGGGCGACGACTCACTAGTCCAGCAGGGCGACGATCACTAGTCCAGCAGGGCGACGACTCATTAGTCCAGCAGGGCGACGACTCACTAGTCCAGCAGGGCGACGACTCACTAGTCCAGCAGGGCGACGACTCATTAGTCCAGCAGGGCGACGACTCATTAGTCCAGCAGGGCGACGACACTAGTCCAGCAGGGCGACGACTCACTAGTCCAGCAGGGCGACGACTCATAGTCAGCAGGGCGACGACTCACTAGTCCAGCAGGGCGACGACTCACTAGTCCAGCAGGGCGACGACTCACTAGTCCAGCAGGGCGACGACTCACTAGTCCAGCAGGGCGACGACTCACTAGTCCAGCAGAGGGCGACGATACACTAGTCCAGCAGGGCGACGACTCACTAGTCCAGCAGGGTGACGACTCACTAGTCCAGCAGGGCGACGATACACTAGTCCAGCAGGGCGACGATACACTAGTCAGCAGGGCGACGATACACTAGTCCAGCAGGGCGACGACTCACTAGTCCAGCAGGGTGACGACTCACTAGTCCAGCAGGGTGACGAGATACATAGTCCAGCAGGGCGACGATACACTAGTCCAGCAGGGCGACGATACACTAGTCCAGCAGGGCGACGACACTAGTCCAGCAGGGCGACGTCACTAGTCCAGCAGGGTGACGACTCATAGTCCAGCAGGGTGACGATACACTAGTCCAGCAGGGCGACGATACACTAGTCCAGCAGGGCGACGACTCATAGTCCAGCAGGGCGACGACTCACTAGTCCAGCAGGGCGACGACTCATNGGCGACGATCACTATTCCAGCAGGGCGACGATACACTAATCCAGCAGGGCGGCGATACACTATTCCAGCAGGGCGACGACTCACTAGTCCAGCAGGGCGACGACTCACTAGTCCAGCAGGGCGACGACTCACTATTCCAGCAGGGCGACGACTCACTAGTCCAGCAGGGCGACGACTCACTAGTCCAGCAGGGCGACGACTCACTAGTCCAGCAGGGCGACGACTCACTAGTCCAGCAGGGCGACGACTCACTAGTCCAGCAGGGCGACGATACACTAGTCCAGCAGGGTGACGATACACTAGTCCAGCAGGGCGACGATACACTAGTCCAGCAGGGCGACGATACACTAGTCCAGCAGGGCGACGATACACTAGTCCAGCAGGGCGACGACTCACTAGTCCAGCAGGGCGACGACTCACTAGTTCAACAGGGCGACGATACACTAGTCCAGCAGGGCGACGATACACTAGTCCAGCAGGGCGACGACTCACTAGTCCAGCAGGGCGACGACTCACTAGTCCAGCAGGGCGACGACTCACTAGTCCAGCAGGGCGACGACTCACTAGTCAGCAGGGCGACGATACACTAGTCCAGCAGGGCGACGACTCACTAGTCCAGCAGGGCGACGATACACTAGTCCAGCAGGGCGACGATACGCTAGTACAGCAGGGCGACGATACACTAGTCCAGCAGGGCGACGATACACTAGTCCAGCAGGGCGACGATACACTAGTTCAGCAGGGCGACGATACACTAGTCCAGCAGGGCGACGACTCACTAGTCCAGCAGGGCGACGATACACTAGTCCAGCAGGGCGACGACTCACTAGTCCAGCAGGGCGACGATCACTAGTCCAGCAGGGCGACGATACACTAGTCCAGCAGGGCGACGACTCATTAGTCCAGCAGGGTGACGACTCATTAGTCCAGCAGGGCGACGACTCACTAGTCCAGCAGGGCGACGACTCACTAGTCCAGCAGGGCGACGACTCATTAGTCCAGCAGGGCGACGACTCATTAGTCCAGCAGGGCGACGACTCACTAGTCCAGCAGGGCGACGACTCACTAGTCCAGCAGGGCGACGATACACTAGTCCAGCAGGGTGACGATACACTAGTCAGCAGGGCGACGATACACTAGTCCAGCAGGGCGACGATACACTAGTCAGCAGGGTGACGATACACTAGTCCAGCAGGGCGACGATACACTAGTCAGCAGGGCGACGATACACTAGTCCAGCAGGGCGACGATACACTAGTCCAGCAGGGCGACGACTCACTAGTCCAGCAGGGTGACGATACACTAGTCCAGCAGGGTGACGATACACTACTCAGCAGGGCGACGATACACTAGTCCAGCAGGGCGACGATACACTAGTCCAGCAGGGCGACGACTCACTAGTCCAGCAGGGCGACGACTCACTAGTCCAGCAGGGCGAAGATACACTAGTCCAGCAGGGCGACGACTCATTAGTCCAGCAGGGCGACGACTCACTAGTCCAGCAGGGCGACGACTCACTAGTCCAGCAGGGCGACGACTCATTAGTCCAGCAGGGCGACGACTCATTAGTCCAGCAGGGCGACGACTCACTAGTCCAGCAGGGCGACGACTCACTAGTCCAGCAGGGCGACGACTCATTAGTCCAGCAGGGCGACGACTCATTAGTCCAGCAGGGCGACAACACTAGTCCAGCAGGGCGACGACTCACTAGTCCAGCAGGGTGACGACTCACTAGTTCAGCAGGGTGACGACTCACTAGTCCAGCAGGGCGACGACTCACTAGTCCAGCAGGGCGACGACTCACTAGTCCAGCAGGGCGACGACTCACTAGTCCAGCAGGGTGACGACTCACTAGTCCAGCAGGTGACGATACACTAGTCCAGCAGGGCGACGACTCACTAGTCCAGCAGGGCGACGACTCACTAGTCCAGCAGGGTGACGATCACTAGTCCAGCAGGGCGACGATACACTAGTCAGCAGGGCGACGATACACTAGTCCAGCAGGGCGACGATACACTAGTCCAGCAGGGCGACGACTCACTAGTCCAGCAGGGTGACGATACACTAGTCCAGCAGGGTGACGATACACTAGTCAGCAGGGCGACGATACACTAGTCCAGCAGGGCGACGATACACTAGTCCAGCAGGGCGACGACTCACTAGTCCAGCAGGTGACGACTCACTAGTCCAGCAGGGCGACGATACACTAGTCCAGCAGGGCGACGACTCATTAGTCCAGCAGGGCGACGACTCACTAGTCCAGCAGGGCGACGACTCACTAGTCCAGCAGGGCGACGACTCATTAGTCCAGCAGGGTGACGACTCATTAGTCCAGCAGGGCGACGACTCACTAGTCCAGCAGGGCGACGACTCATTAGTCCAGCAGGGCGACGACTCATTAGTCCAGCAGGGCGACGACTCACTAGTCCAGCAGGGCGACGACTCATTAGTCCAGCAGGGCGACGATACATTAGTCCAGCAGGGCGACGACTCATTAGTCCAGCAGGGCGACGAGACATTAGTCCAGCAGGGCGACGACTCATTAGTCCAGCAGGGCGACGACTCATTAGTCCAGCAGGGTGACGACTCATTAGTCCAGCAGGGTGACGACTCATTAGTCCAGCAGGGCGACGACTCACTAGTCCAGCAGGGCGACGACTCACTAGTCCAGCAGGGCGACGACTCATTAGTCCAGCAGGGCGACGACTCATTAGTCCAGCAGGGCGACGACTCACTAGTCCAGCAGGGCGACGACTCATTAGTCCAGCAGGGCGACGATACATTAGTCCAGCAGGGCGACGACTCATTAGTCCAGCAGGGCGACGATACATTATCCAGCAGGGCGACGACTCATTAGTCCAGCAGGGGGACGACTCACTAGTCCAGCAGGGCGACGACTCATTAGTCCAGCAGGGCGACGATACATTAGTCCAGCAAGGCGACGATACATTAGTCCAGCAGGGCGACGACTCATTAGTCCAGCAGGGCGACGACTCACTAGTCCAGCAGGGCGACGACTCATTAGTCCAGCAGGGCGACGATACATTAGTCCAGCAGGGCGACGACTCACTAGTCCAGCAGGGCGACGACTCAGTTGTCCAGCAGGGCGACGACTCATTAGTCCAGCAGGGCGACGACTCATTAGTCCAGCAGGGCGACGACTCACTAGTCCAGCAGGGCGACGACTCACTAGTCCAGCAGGGCGACGACTCATTAGTCCAGCAGGGCGACGACTCATTAGTCCAGCAGGGCGACGACACTAGTCCAGCAGGGCGACGACTCACTAGTCCAGCAGGGCGACGACTCACTAGTTCAGCAGGGTGACGACTCACTAGTCCAGCAGGGCGACGACTCACTAGTCCAGCAGGGCGACGACTCACTAGTCCAGCAGGGCGACGACTCACTAGTCCAGCAGGGCGACGACTCACTAGTCCAGCAGGGTGACGACTCATTAGTCCAGCAGGGTGACGATACACTAGTCCAGCAGGGCGACGATACACTAGTCAGCAGGGCGACGATACACTAGTCCAGCAGGGCGACGATACACTAGTCCAGCAGGGCGACGACTCACTAGTCCAGCAGGGTGACGATACACTAGTCCAGCAGGGCGACGATACACTAGTCAGCAGGGCGACGATACACTAGTCCAGCAGGGCGACGATACACTAGTCCAGCAGGGCGACGACTCACTAGTCCAGCAGGGTGACGACTCACTAGTCCAGCAGGGCGACGATACACTAGTCCAGCAGGGCGACGATACACTAGTCCAGCAGGGCGACGATACACTAGTCCAGCAGGGAGACGCTACACTAGTCCAGCAGGGCGACGATACACTAGTCCAGCAGGGCGACGACTCACTAGTCCAGCAGGGTGACGACTCACTAGTCCAGCAGGGTGACGATACACTAGTCCAGCAGGGCGACGACTCATAGTCCAGCAGGGCGACGACTCACTAGTCCAGCAGGGCGACGACTCACTAGTCCAGCAGGGCGACGACTCATTAGTCCAGCAGGGTGACGACTCATTAGTCCAGCAGGGCGACGACTCACTAGTCCAGCAGGGCGACGACTCATTAGTCCAGCAGGGCGACGACTCACTAGTCCAGCAGGGCGACGACTCACTAGTCCAGCAGGGCGACGACTCATTAGTCCAGCAGGGCGACGATACATTAGTCCAGCAGGGCGACGACTCATTAGTCCAGCAGGGCGACGATACATTAGTCCAGCAGGGCGACGACTCATTAGTCCAGCAGGGCGACGACTCATTAGTCCAGCAGGGTGACGACTCATTAGTCCAGCAGGGCGACGACTCACTAGTCCAGCAGGGCGACGACTCACTAGTCCAGCAGGGCGACGACTCATTAGTCCAGCAGGGCGACGACTCATTAGTCCAGCAGGGCGACGACTCACTAGTCCAGCAGGGCGACGACTCATTAGTCCAGCAGGGCGACGATACATTAGTCCAGCAGGGCGACAACTCATTAGTCCAGCAGGGCGACGATACATTAATCCAGCAGGGCGACGACTCATTAGTCCAGCAGGGCGACGACTCACTAGTCCAGCAGGGCGACGACTCATTAGTCCAGCAGGGCGACGATACATTAGTCCAGCAAGGCGACGATACATTAGTCCAGCAGGGCGACGACTCATTAGTCCAGCAGGGCGACGACTCACTAGTCCAGCAGGGCGACGACTCATTAGTCCAGCAGGGCGACGATACATTAGTCCAGCAGGGCGACGACTCACTAGTCCAGCAGGGCGACGACTCAGTTGTCCAGCAGGGCGACGACTCATTAGTCCAGCAGGGCGACGACTCATTAGTCCAGCAGGGCGACGACTCACTAGTCCAGCAGGGCGACGACTCACTAGTCCAGCAGGGCGACGACTCATTAGTCCAGCAGGGCGACGACTCATTAGTCCAGCAGGGCGACGACACTAGTCCAGCAGGGCGACGACTCACTAGTCCAGCAGGGTGACGACTCACTAGTCCAGCAGGGTGACGACTCACTAGTCCAGCAGGGCGACGACTCACTAGTCCAGCAGGGCGACGACTCACTAGTCCAGCAGGGCGACGACTCACTAGTCCAGCAGGGTGACGACTCACTAGTCCAGCAGGGTGACGATACACTAGTCCAGCAGGGCGACGACTCACTAGTCCAGCAGGGCGACGACTCACTAGTCCAGCAGGGCGACGATACATTAGTCCAGCAGGGCGACGATACATTAGTCCAGCAGGGCGACGACTCATTAGTCCAGCAGGGCGACGACTCACTAGTCCAGCAGGGCGACGACTCATAGTCCAGCAGGGCGACGATACATTAGTCCAGCAGGGCGACGACTCACTAGTCCAGCAGGGCGACGACTCACTAGTCCAGCAGGGCGACGACTCATTAGTCCAGCAGGGCGACGACTCATTAGTCCAGCAGGGCGACGACTCACTAGTCCAGCAGGGCGACGACTCACTAGTCCAGCAGGGCGACGACTCATTAGTCCAGCAGGGCGACGACTCATTAGTCCAGCAGGGCGACGACACTAGTCCAGCAGGGCGACGACTCACTAGTCCAGCAGGGCGACGACTCACTAGTCAGCAGGGTGACGACTCACTAGTCCAGCAGGGCGACGACTCACTAGTCCAGCAGGGCGACGACTCACTAGTCCAGCAGGGCGACGACTCACTAGTCCAGCAGGGCGACGACTCACTAGTCCAGCAGGGCGACGATACACTAGTCCAGCAGGGCGACGACTCACTAGTCCAGCAGGGCGACGACTCACTAGTCCAGCAGGGCGACGATACACTAGTCCAGCAGGGCGACGATACACTAGTCAGCAGGGCGACGATACTAGTCCAGCAGGGCGACGATACACTAGTCCAGCAGGGCGACGACTCACTAGTCCAGCAGGGCGACGACTCATTAGTCCAGCAGGGCGACGACTCATTAGTCCAGCAGGGCGACGACTCACTAGTCCAGCAGGGCGACGACTCATTAGTCCAGCAGGGCGACGACTCATTAGTCCAGCAGGGCGACGACTCACTAGTCCAGCAGGGCGACGACTCATTAGTCCAGCAGGGCGACGATACATTAGTCCAGCAGGGCGACGACTCATTAGTCCAGCAGGGCGACGATTCATTAGTCCAGCAGGGCGACGACTCATTAGTCCAGCAGGGCGNTTGTGGTCAGTTGACCAGTTTGGAAATGTTGCTAGCGGCGGAATGTGTTGTCAAGCGAGTAGTGATAATTTAATCTTGTTTTATTCTCAATATTGACTTGTCAGTAATTGCTATTATATAAACTAATGTCATTGAGTACTCGTAAAATTAATAATGTCTTTATTATTAATACTCCAAATTATTATTAGAATTTCCACAATGTTATGTGGATAGTCTGTTGATATTAGGGAGGTGACGCCGTCCTGGCAAAGCCAGTCTTCCGGCAGTAGCGTGAAGGTGGTGGTCGAGTGTAGTCATGGGTTAAGTTCAGTCCTTGGTGTCGGTTATTTTTAGTTATATTAGGCTACCTCTCTGGTTAGATGATGTGGATATTCCCTTTTATGTATTCATGTTCAGGTGATATTGCTCATGCCTCACTAAGAAGTTTTATTTATGTTAATGCAAGTTAAAGAATGTTTCTGGCTTTATTACGAACCATTTAATTGTTATGTTTTGTCCCGATTAGCACAAATATATTGTTCCCCTTTTATATTCAGTGACTTATTGATACCCCTAGACATTTGTTGGCAAGGCCGATTTAATATTATTTTATCACTGCTGGGTGAAAAACCATATTTAGACTCAAGGGTGATGACATCCAGCAGGGCGACGACACTACTCAGCAGGGCGACGATACTAGTCCAGCAGGGCGACGACACTAGTCCAGCAGGGCGACGACACTAGTCCAGCAGGGCGACGACACTAGTCCAGCAGGGCGACGACACTAGTCCAGCAGGGCGACGACACTAGTCCAGCAGGGCGACGACACTAGTCCAGCAGGGCGACGACACTAGTCCAGCAGGGCTACGACACTAGTCCAGCAGGGCGACGACACTAGTCCAGCAGGGCGACGACACTATTCCAGCAGGGCGACGACACTAGTCCAGCAGGGCGACGACACTAGTCCAGCAGGGCGACTACACTATTCCAGCAGGGCGACAACACTATTCCAACAGGGCGACGACACTAGTCCAGCAGTGCGACGACACTAGTCCAGCAGGGCGACGACACTAGTCCAGTAGGGCGACGACACTAGTCCAGCAGGGCGACGACTCACTAATCCAGCAGGGCGACAACTCATTAATCCAGCAGGGCGACGACACTAGTCCAGCAGGGCGACGACACTAGTCCAGCAGGGCGACGACACTAGTCCAGCAGGGCGACGACACTAGTCCAGCAGGGCGACGACTCGCTAGTCCAGCAGGGCGACGATTCACTAGTCCAGCAGGGCGACGACTCACTAGTCCAGCAGGGCGACGACTCACTAATCCAGCAGGGCGACGACACTAGTCCAGCAGGGAGACGACACTAGCCCAGCAGGGTGACGACACTAATCCAGCAGGGCGACGACTCACTAATCCAGCAGGACGACGACACTAGTCCAGCAGGGCGACGACAATAGTCCAGCAGGGCGACGACACTAGTCCAGCAGGGCGACGACTCACTAGTCCAGCAGGGCGACGACACTAGTCCAGCAGGGCGAGGACTCATTAGTCCAGCAGGGCGACGACACTAGTCCAGTAGGGCGACGACACTAGTCCAGCAGGGCGACGACACTAGTCCAGGAGGGCGACGACACTAGTCCAGCAGGGCGACGACTCACTAATCCAGCAGGGCGACGACTCACTAATCCAGCAGGTCGACGACACTAGTCCAACAAGGCGTCAACACTAGTCCAGCAGGGCGACGACACACTAGTCCAGCAGGTCGACGACTCACTAATCCAGCAGGGCAAAGACTCACTAATCCAGCAGGGCGACGACTCACTAATCCAGCAGGCAAAGACTCACTAGTCCAGCAGGGCGACGACTCACTAATCCAGCAGGGCAAAGACTCACTAATCCAGCAGGGCGACGACACTAGTCCAGCAGGGCGACGACACTAGTCCAAGAGGGCGACGACACTAGTCCAGCAAGGGACGAGACTAGTCCAGCAGGGCGACGACTCACTAGTCCAGCAGGGCGACGACACTAGTCCAGCAGGGCGACGACTCATTAGTCCAGCAGTGCGACGACTCACTAATCCAGCAGGGCGACGACTCACTAATCCAGCAGGGCGACGACTCACTAATCCAGCAGGGCGACGACACTAGTCCAGCAGGGCGACGACACTAGTCCAGCAGGGCGACGACTCACAAATCCAGCAGGGCGACGACTCATTAGTCCAGCAGTGCGACGACTCACTAATCCAGCAGGGCGACGACTCACTAATCCAGCAGGGCGACGACTCACTAATCCAGCAGGGCGACGACACTAGTCCAGCAGGGCGACGACACTAGTCCAGCAGGGCGACGACTCACTAATCCAGCAGGGCGACGACTCACTAATCCAGCAGGGCGACGACTCATTAGTCCAGCAGGGCGACGACTCATTAGTCCAGCAGTGCGACGACTCACTAATCCAGCAGGGCGACGACTCATTAGTCCAGCAGGGCGACGACACTAGTCCAGCAGGGCGACGACACTAGTCCAGCAGGGCGACGACACTAGTCCAGCAGGGCGACGACACTAGTCCAGCAGGGTGACGACACTAGTCCAGCAGGGTGACGACACTAGTCCAGCAGGCCGACGACACTAGTCCAGCAGGCCGACGACACTAGTCCAGCAGGGCGACGACTCTAGTCCAGCAGGGCGACGACACTAGTCCAGCAGGGCGACGACACTAGACCAGTAGGGCGACGACACTAGTCCAACAGGGCGACGACTCACTAATCCAGCAGGGCGACGACTCACTAATCCAGCAGGGCGACGACACTAGTTCAGCAGGGCGACGATACACTAGTCCAGCAGGTCGACGACTCACTAATCCAGCAGGGCGACGACACTAGTCCAGCAGGGCGACGACTCACTAATCCAGCAGGGCGACGACACTAGTCCAGCAGGGCGACGACTCACTAATCCAGCAGGGCAAAGACTCACTAATCCAGCAGGGCGACGACACTATTCCAGCAGGGCGACGACACTAGTCCAAGAATGCGACTACACTAGTCCGGCAGGTCGACGACTCACTAATCCAGCAGGGCGACGACTCACTAATCCAACAGGGCGACGACTCACTAATCCAGCAAGGCGACGACACTAGTCCAGCAGGGCGACGACACTAGTCCAGCAGGGCGACGACACTAGTCCAGCAGGGCGACGACACTAGTCCAGCAGGGCGACGACACTAGTCCAGCAAGGCGACGAATCACTAATCCAGCAGGGCGACGACACTAGTCCAGCAGGGCGACGACACTAGTCCAGCAGGGCGACGACACTAGTCCAGCAGGGCGACGACACTAGTCCAGCAGGGCGACGACACTAGTCCAGCAGGGCGACGACACTAGTCCAGCAGGGCGACGACACTAGTCCAGCAGGGCGACGATACACTAGTCCAGCAGGGCGACGACACTAGTCAAGCAGGGCGACGATACACTAGTCCAGCAGGGCGACGACACTAGTCCAGCAGGGCGACGACTCACTAATCCAGCAGGTCGACGACTCACTAATCCAGCAGGGCGACGACTCACTAGTCCAGCAGGGCGACGATACACTAGTCCAGCAGGGCGACGACACTAGTCCAGCAGGGCGACGACTCACTAGTCCAGCAGGGTGACGACTCACTAGTCCAGCAGGGCGACGACTCACTAATCCAGCACGGCGACGACTCACTAGTCCAGCAGGGCGACGACTCACTAATCCAGCAGGGCGACGACACTAGTCCAGCAGGGCAACGACTCACTAGTCCAGCAGGGCGACGACACTAGTCCAGCAGGGCGACGACACTAGTCCAGTTGGGCGACGACACTAGTCCAGTAGGGCGACGACACTAGTCCAGCAGGGCGACGACACTAGTCCAGTAGGGCGACGACACTAGTCCAGCAGGGCGACGACTCACTAATCCAGCAGGGCGACGACTCACTAATCCAGCAGGGCGACGACAATAGTCCAACAGGGCGTCAACACTAGTCCAGCAGGGCGACGACACACTAGTCCAGCAGGTCGACGACTCACTAATCCAGCAGGGCAAAGACTCACTAATCCAGCAGGGCAAAGACTCACAAATCCAGCAGGGCGACGACACTAATCCAGCAGGGCGACGACACTAGTCCAAGAGGGCGACCACACTATTCCAGCAGGGCGACGACTCACTAATCCAGCAGGGCGACGAGACTAGTTCAGCAGGGCGACGACTCACTAGTCCAGCAGGGCGACGACACTAATCCAGCAGGGCGACGACTCATTAGTCCAGCAGGGCGACGACTCATTAGTCCAGCAGGGCGACGACACTAGTCCAGCAGGGCGACGACACTAGTCCAGCAGGGCGACGACACTAGTCCAGCAGGGCGACGACACTAGTCCAGCAGGGCGACGACACTAGTCCAGCACGGCGACGACACTAGTCCAGCAGGGCGACGACACTAGTCCAGCAGGGCGACGACACTAGTCCAGCAGGGCGACGACACTAGTCCAGCAGGGCGACGACACTAGTCCAGCAGGGCGACGACACTAGTCCAGCAGGGTGACGACACTAGTCCAGCAGGGCGACGACACTAGTCCAGCAGGCCGACGACACTAGTCCAGCAGGGCGACGACTCTAGCCAGCAGGGCGACGACACTAGTCCAGCAGGGCGACGACACTAGTCCAGCAGGGCGACGACACTAGTCCAGCAGGCGACGACTCACTAATCCAGCAGGGCGACGACTCACTAATCCAGCAGGGCGACGACACTAGTTCAGCAGGGCGACGATACACTAGTCCAGCAGGTCGACGACTCACTAATCCAGCAGGGCGACGACACTAGTCCAGCAGGGCGACGACTCACTAATCCAGCAGGGCGACGACACTAGTACAGCAGGGCGACGACTCACTAATCCAGCAGGGCAAAGACTCACTAATCCAGCAGGGCGACGACACTAGTCCAGCAGGGCGACGACTCACTAATCCAGCAGGGCAAGGACTCACTAATCCAACAGGGCGACGACTCACTAATCCAACAGGGCGACGACTCACTAATCCAGCAGGGCGACGACACTAGTCCAGCAGGGCGACGACACTAGTCCAGCAGGGCGACGACTCACTATCCAGCAGGGCGACGACTCATTAGTCCAGCAGGGCGACGAATCACTAATCCAGCAGGGCGACGACACTAGTCCAGCAGGGCGACGACACTAGTCCAGCAGGGCGACGACACTAGTCCAGCAGGGCGACGACACTAGTCCAGCAGGGCGACGACACTATTCCAGCAGGGCGACGATACACTAGTCCAGCAGGGCGACGACACTAGTCCAGCAGGGCGACGATTCACTAGTCCAGCAGGGCGACGACACTAGTCCAGCAGGGCGACGACTCACTAGTCCAGCAGGGTGACGACTCACTAGTCCAGCAGGGCGACGACTTACTAGTCCAGCAGGGCGACGACTTACTAGTCCAGCAGGGCGATGACTTACTAGTCCAGCAGGGCGACGACTCACTAGTCCAGCAGGGCGACGACTCACTAGTCCAGCAGGGCGACGACTCATTAGTCCAGCAGGGCGACGACTTACTAGTCCAGCAGGGCGATGACTTACTAGTCCAGCAAGGCGACGACTCATTAGTCCAGCAGGGCGACGACTCACTAATCCAGCAGGGCGACGACTTACTAGTCCAGCAGGGCGACGACTTACTAGTCCAGCAAGGCGACGACTCATTAGTCCAGCAGGGCGACGACTCACTAGTCCAGCAGGGCGACGACTCACTAGTCCAGCAGGGCGACGACTCATTAGTCCAGCAGGGCGACGACTCATTAGTCCAACAGGGCGACGACTCATTAGTCCAGCAGGGCGACGACTCATTAGTCCAGCAGGGCGACGACTCATTAGTCCAGCAGGGCGACGACTCATTAGTCCAGCAGGGCGACGACTCATTAGTCCAGCAGGGCGACGACTCATTAGACCAGCAGTGCGACGACTCCTTAGTCCAGCAGGGCGACGACTCATTAGTCCAGCAGGGCGACGACTCATTAGTCCAGCAGGGCGACGATACACTAGTCCAGCAGGGCGACGACTCACTAGTCCAGCAGGGCGACGATACACTAGTCCAGCAGGGCGACGACTCACTAGTCCAGCAGGGCGACGACTACTAGTCCAGCAGGGCGACGATCACTAGTCCAGCAGGGCGACGATACACTAGTCCAGCAGGGCGACGACTCACTAGTCCAGCAGGGCGACGACTCATTAGTCCAGCAGGGCGACGACTCATTAGTCCAGCAGGGCGACGACTCATTAGTCCAGCAGGGCGACGACTCATTAGTCCAGCAGGGCGACGACTCATTAGTCCAGCAGGGCGACGACTCATTAGTCCAGCAGTGCGACGACTCCTTAGTCCAGCAGGGCGACGACTCATTAGTCCAGCAGGGCGACGACTCATTAGTCCAGCAGGGCGACGATACACTAGTCCAGCAGGGCGACGACTCACTAGTCCAGCAGGGCGACGATACACTAGTCCAGCAGGGCGACGACTCACTAGTCCAGCAGGCGACGACTTACTAGTCC
Organism: Procambarus virginalis; assembly: GCA_020271785.1. Lineage (NCBI taxonomy): Eukaryota > Metazoa > Arthropoda > Malacostraca > Decapoda > Cambaridae > Procambarus > Procambarus virginalis. The sequence continues at coordinate 20,754 of WNGS01163234.1, read as the reverse complement.
AGCAGGGCGACGATGCACTAGTCCAGCAGGGCGACGATACACTAGTCCAGCAGGGCGACGACTCACTAGTCCAGCAGGGCGACGACTCACTAGTCCAGCAGGGCGACGACACTAGTCCAGCAGGGCGACGACACTAGTCCAGCAGGGCGACGACTCACTAGTCCAGCAGGGCGACGATACACTAGTCCAGCAGGGTGACGACTCACTAGTCAGCAGGGCGACGATACACTAGTCCAGCAGGGCGACGACACTAGTCCAGCAGGGCGACGACTCACTAGTCCAGCAGGGCGACGATACACTAGTCCGCAGGGCGACGATACACTAGTTCAGCAGGGCGACGATACACTAGTCCAGCAGGGTGACGGCTTACTAGTCCAGCAGGGCGACGATACACTAGTCCAGCAGGGTGACGACTTACTAGTCAAGCAGGCGACGATACACTAGTCCAGCAGGGCGACTTACTAGTCCAGCAGGGCGACGATACACTAGTCCAGCAGGGCGACGACTCACTAGTCCAGCAGGGCGACGATACACTAGTCCAGCAGGCGACGACTCCTAGTCCAACAGGGCGACGACTCACTAGTCCAGCAGGGCGACGATGCACTAGTCCAGCAGGGCGACGATACACTAGTCCAGCAGGGCGACGACTCACTAGTCCAGCAGGGCGACGATACACTAGTCCAGCAGGGTGACGACTCACTAGTCCAGCAGGGCGACGATACACTAGTCCAGCAGGGCGACGACACTAGTCCAGCAGGGCGACGACTCACTAGTCCACAGGCCGACGATACACTATTCCAGCAGGGCGACGATCACTATTTCAGCAGGGCGACGATACACTACTCCAGCAGGGTGACGACTTACTAGTCCAGCAGGGCGACGATACACTAGTCCAGCAGGGTGACGACTTACTAGTCAGCAGGGCGACGATACACTAGTCCAGCAGGGCGACGACACTAGTCCAGCAGGGCGACGATACACTAGTCCAGCAGGGCGACGACTCACTAGTCCAGCAGGGCGACGACTCACTATCCAGCAGGGCGACGATACACTAGTCCAGCAGGGCGACGATACACTAGTCCAGCAGGGCGACGACTCACTAGTCCAGCAGGGCGACGATCACTAGTCCAGCAGGGCGACGATACACTAGTCCAGCAGCGACGACTTACTAGTTTAGCAGGGCGACGATCACTAGTCCAGCAGGGCGACGATACACTAGTCCAGCAGGCGACGACTTACTAGTCCAGCAGGGCGACGATACACTAGTCCAGCAGGGCGACGACTCTACTAGTCTAGCAGGGCGACGATACACTAGTCCAGCAGGGCGACGACTTACTAGTCCAGCAGGGGCGACGATACCTAGTCCAGCATCGACGATACACTAGTCCAGCAGGGCGACGACTCACTAGTCCAGCAGGGCGACGACTCACTAGTCCAGCAGGGTGCATTCGACACTAGTCCAGCAGGGCGACGACTCCTAGTCCAGCAGGGCGACGACACTTGTCCAGCAAGGCGACGACTCACTAGTCCAGCAGGGCGACGATTACTAGTCCAGCAGAGCGACGATACACTAGTCCAGCAGGGCGACGTCTTACTAGTCCAGCAGGCGACGACTCACTAGTCCAGCAGGCGACGACTCACTAGTCCAGCAGGGTGCATGACGCACTAGTCCAGCAGGGCGACGACTCACTAGTCCAGCAGGGCGACGACACTTGTCCAGCAGGCGACGACTCACTAGTCCAGCAGGGCGACGACTTACTAGTCCAGCAGGGCGACGACTCACTAGTCCAGCAGGGCGACGACTCACTAGTCCAGCAGGGCGACGACACTAGTCCAGCAGGGCGACGACTCACTAACCCAGCAGGGCGACGACACTTGTCCAGCAGGGCGACGAAACTAGTCCAGCAGGGCGACGACACTATTCCAGCAGGGCGACGACTTACTAGTCCAGCAGGGCGACGAGACACTAGTCCAGAAGGTCGACGATACACTAGTCCAGCAGGGCGACGACTCACTAGTCCAGCCGGGCGACGACTCACTAGTCCAGAAGGGCGACGACTTACTAGTCCAGCAGGGCGACGACACACTAGTCCAGCAGGGCGACGATACACTATTCCAGCAGGGCGACGATACACTAGTCCAGCAGGGCGACGATACACTATTCCAGCAGGGCGACGATACACTAGTCCAGCAGGGGCGACGATACACTAGTCCAGCAGGGCGACGATACACTAGTCCAGCAGGGCGACGATGCACTATCCAGCAGGGCGACGATACACTAGCTCAGCAGGGCGACGATACACTAGTCCAGCAGGGCGACGATATACTAGTCCAGCAGGGCGACGATACACTAGTCCAGCAGGGCGAAGATACACTATTCCAGCAGGGCGACGATACACTATTCCAGCAGGGCGACAATACACTAGTCCAGCAGGGCGACGATACACTATTCAGCAGGGCGACATACACTAGTCCAGCAGGGTGACGACTCACTAGTCCAGCAGGGCGACGACATTAGTCCAGCAGGGCAACGACTCACTAGTCCAGCAGGGCGACGACTCACTAGTCCAGCAGGGCGACGACTCACTATTCCAGCAGGGCGACGACTCGCTAGTCCAGCAGGGCGACGACTCACTAGTCCAGCAGGGCGACGACTCACTAGTCCAGCAGGGCGACGATACACTAGTCCAGCAGGGCAACGACTCACTAGTCCAGCAGGGCGACGACTCACTAGTCCAGCAGGGCGACGATACACTAGTCCAGCAGGGCGACGACATTAGTCCAGCAGGGCAACGACTCTTATTATTTAGACAGAACGTTTTGTGCCAGAGATAGGGGGAACAGATTAAGAGTTTGCTATCCGGGAGCTGGAATTGGTGATATTGTTGGAAACATGAAAGATATTATGACGGGAAATGGGAGCAAACCCATTATTTGTATTAGTGTAGGGGGTAATGATGTTGGGAGAGTTAGAAGTGAGGAACTAATACTGAAATTCAAGACAGCAATAGAATTAGTTAGGAGCAAGGGAGGAATCCCGATCATATGTGGCATTCTTCCAAGAAAGGGAGTGGGAAATGAATGGATGTCAAGGGCACTTGGTGTCAATTGCAGGCTGGAAAGATATTGCAAATCTAATGCAATATCTTATATAGACAACTGGGAACACTTCTATGGAAGAAATGAAATGTATGCTCGGGATTGGGTGCATCTATCGAGAGCCGGGGTTGTTGCTGTTGCAAACTCGTTGGAAGAAGTGGTTAGAGGTGTTTGTTTGGGTTTAAACTGTTAGTAGATAGAGGTATGGGAATTGATTTGGAGGAAGGATGTAATAAAAGTATGTGTTTGCGGGAGAAAGGAATTGGCAAAATGATCAGGGAAAGAGAAGGGCCTCAAAATAACAATTCACTTAGGGTATATTACACAAACAGTAGAAGTCTAAGAAATAAAATTAACGAATTAAATGCTCTTGTCTGCACAGAAAAAATAGATATTATTGCACTTACCGAAACGTGGATGAATGTTGATAATAGAGAACTATTAGCCGAATATCAAATAAATGGATTTAAACTATTTCACACAGATAGATATATTAGACGAGGTGGTGGAGTAGCCATATACGTTAGGGACAATTTGAAATGTAGTCTCAAAGAGGGAATCAAAACTGAGCCACACACAGAAACTATTTGGATAGAATTAAACGAAAAAGCAAATAATATTATAATAGGAGTTATATATAGGCCACCAAATTTAGACAGAATGGAAGCAAAGCATCTATGGGATGAAATATCTAGGGCATCTAGATCTAACAGTATTTATGTCATGGGTGACTTTAATTTGAGTGGAATAAACTGGTTGAACAAAACAGGGAATAGTGAAGCAGAAGATTTTCTAGAATTAATTGACGATTGCTTTCTTACGCAACACATTAAGGAACCAACACGGGAAAATAATATTTTAGATTTAGTGTTAACTAACAGGGAAACACAAATTAATGACATCGAAATAGGGAGTGAGCTAGGGAACAGTGATCACAAAGAAATCAGATTTGGCATAGAATGGAATAGACCTGTAGGAGAAAATTCTGTTAAAGTGCCAGATTTTCGAAAAGCTGATTTTAATAGCCTAAGAAATTTTTTGGGTCAAATTGATTGGAAAGTCTTGGGTATGGGGTGTGGGCCGGTCTTGGAGCGAGACATGAACCCAGCGATAGGTGATGTAAATGGGGATTTCGATGTAGATTCAATTTATAACGTATTTAAGAATATTCTAAACAAAGCACAGGAACGTAGTATACCACACAAATTGAATAGATCGATTACTAATGACCCAAAGTGGATAACAAAGAATTTGAAGAATCTTATAGGTAAAAAGAGAGCTTGGTACAAGAGGATTAAAAATGGGGAGGTCACTTTAGAACAGGAATTCGTACAACTAGTTAGAAATGTTAAAAAAGAGATAAGGAAAGCAAAAAGAAACTATGAAGTTCGTATAGCAGGGCAAGCAAAGACAAATCCTAAAGGGTTTTTTCAGTTATATCGAACTAAGACTAGGGAAAGGATAGGTCCATTAAAAACTGAGACAGGTCAAATAACAGATAGTGATGAAGAGATGAGTAGTATTTTTAATAAATATTTTGTATCTGTATTTACTAAAGAGGAACTTAACAATATGCCTTCAGCCCAACAAGTCTATGTGGGTGGGGACGAGGACAGGTTGACGAGTTTAGCAGTTACCAGGGAGGATGTTCTTAAACAAATAGTAAAACTCAAACCAAACAAATCCCCAGGGCCGGATGAAGTGTTTGCCAGAGTGCTGAAAGAATGCAAAGAGGAGCTTTGTGACCCACTGTCAATCATATTTAATAAATCAATAGAGTCAGGCAGAGTGCCAGAGTTTTGGAAAGTTGCTAATGTGATACCAGTTTTTAAGAAAGGAGATAGATCACTTGCGTCTAACTATCGACCAATTAGCCTAACGTCTATTGTGGGAAAGTTACTCGAATCTATAATAGCAAATAAAATTCGTCTTCATCTTGAAAAACATAAATTAATAATTGAGTCGCAACATGGTTTTATAAATGGCCGTTCATGTTTAACAAATTTGTTATCTTTTTATTCTAGCATAGTTGAGGCAGTTGATAGTGGTAAGGATTGTGATGTTGTGTACCTTGACTTTAGCAAAGCTTTCGATACAGTGCCACATGAAAGACTGATTAAAAAGATAGAGGCTCATGGTATTGGGGGTGCTATATTAAGCTGGATTAGGGCATGGCTATACCAAAGGAAACAGAGAGTTAGTATAAATGGAGTCAAGTCAGAGTGGGAAAATGTTGTAAGTGGAGTGCCTCAAGGCTCTGTCTTGGGACCTCTGTTGTTTATAATATATATAAATGATTTAGATTCAGGTTTGAGTAGCAACATTTGCAAATTTGCCGATGATACGAAAATCGGTAGGGAAATTAATTCGGAGGAGGACTCACTATCACTTCAAGTTGATCTAGATAGGGTTTGAAATGGTCAAAGGACTGGCAGATGCAGTTTAATGCTGATAAATGTAAAGTTCTGAGGCTAGGTAATGATGATAGAGTTACAAGATACGAGCTAGATGGTGTTGAGATTGCGAAGTCGGATTGCGAAAGGGATCTGGGAGTTATAATTAGTAAGAATTTAAAACAAAAGGATCAATGCATAAATGTTCGTAATAAGGCAAATAGGACACTCGGATTTATTAATCGCAGCGTAAGTAACAAGACACCTGGTGTGGTTCTCAAGCTATATCTTGCTCTGGTTAGGCCCCATTTAGATTATGCAGTTCAGTTTTGGTCGCCATATTATAGAATGGATATAAATTCACTTGAACGTGTCCAGCGTAGGATGACTAAGTTAATTCCCCAAATTAGAAATCTTTCATATGAAGAAAGATTAACAAAGCTTAATTTGCATTCACTGGAAAGGCGAAGAGTTAGGGGTGACATGATAGAGGTTTACAAGTGGATGAATGGACATAACAAAGGGGATATTAATAGGGTATTGAAAGTATCAACACAGGACAGAACGCGAAACAATGGGTATAAATTGGATAAGTTTAGATTTAGGAAAGACATGGGTAAATACTGGTTCAGTAACAGGGTTGTTGATTTGTGGAACCAATTGCCCCGTAACATTGTGGAGGTGGGGTCCCTCGATTGTTTCAAGCATGGGTTGGACATATATATGAGTGGGATTGGGTGGTTATAAATAGGAGCTGCCTCGTATGGGCCAATAGGCCTTCTGCAGTTACCTTTGTTCTTATGTTCTTATGTTCTTATGACTCACTAGTCCAGCAGGGCGACGACTCATTAGTCCAGCAGGGCGACGATACACTAGTCCAGCAGGGCGACGACTCACTAGTCCAGCAGGGCGACGATACACTAGTCCAGCAGGGCGACGATACACTAGTCCAGCAGGGCGACGACTCACTAGTCCAGCAGGGCGACGGTACACTAGTCCAGCAGGGCAACGACTCACTAGTCCAGCAGGGCGACGACTCACTAGTCCAGCAGGGCAACGACTCACTAGTCCAGCAGGGCAACGACTCACTAGTCCAGCAGGGCGACGACTCACTAGTCAAGCAGGGCAACGATTCACTAGTCCAGCAGGGCGACGACTTACTAGTCCAGCAGGGCAACGACTCACTAGTCCAGCAGGGCGACGACTCACTAGTCCAGCAGGGCGACGACTCACTAGTCCAGCAGGGCGACGACTCACTAGTCCAGCAGGGCGACGATACACTAGTCCAGCAGGGAGACGACACTAGTCCAGCAGGGCGACGATACACTAGTCCAGCAGGGCGACGATACACTACTCCAGCAGGGCGACGATACACTAGTCCAGCAGGCCGACGACTCACTAGTCCAGCAGGGCGACGACTTACTAGTCCAGCAGGGCGACAATACACTAGTCCAGCAGGGCGACGACTTACTAGTCCAGCAGGGCGACGATACACTAGTCCAGCAGGGTGACGACTTAATAGTCCAGCAGGGCGACGATACACTAGTCCAGCAGGGCGACGAATTAATAGTCCAGCAGGGCGACGATACACTAGTCCAGCAGGGAGACGACTCACTAGTCCAGCAGGGCGACGACTCACTAGTCCATCAGGGAGACGACTCACTAGTCCAGCAGGGTGACGACTCACTAGTCCAGCAGGGCGACGACTCACTAGTCCAGCAGGGTGACGACTCACTAGTCCAGCAGGGCGACGACTCACTAGTCCAGCAGGGCGACGACTTACTAGTCCAGCAGGGCGACGACTCTCTAGTCCAGCAGGGCGACGACTTACTAGTCCAGCAGGGCGACGATACACTAGTCCAGCAGGGCGACGACACTAGTCCAGCAGGGCGACGACACTATTCCAGCAGGGCGACGACTTACTAGTCCAGCAGGGCGACGATACACTAGTCCAGCAGGGCGACGACACTAGTCCAGCAGGGCGACGACACTAGTCCAGCAGGGCGACGACTTACTAGTCCAGCAGGGCGACGACACTAGTCCAGCAGGGCGACGACACTAGTCCAGCAGGGCGACGGCTTACTAGTCCAGCAGGGCGACGACTCACTAGTCCAGCAGGGCGACGACTCACTAGTCCAGCAGGGTGACGACTCACTAGTATAGCAGGGCGACGACTCACTCGTCCAGCAGGGCATCGACTCACTAGTCCAGCAGGGCGACGACTCATTAGTCCAGCAGGGCGACGACTCACTAGTCCAGCAGGGCGACGATACACTAGTCCAGCAGGGCGACGACCCACTAGTCCAGCAGGGCGACGACTTACTAGTCCAGCAGGGCAACGACTCACTAGTCCAGCAGGGTGACGACTCACTAGTCCAGCAGGCGACGATACACTAGTCCAGCAGGGCGACGACATTAGTCCAGCAGGGCAACGACTCACTAGTCCAGCAGGGCGACGACTCACTAGTCCAGCAGGGCAATGATACACTAGTCCAGCAGGGCGACGACTCACTAGTCCAGCAGGGCGACGATACACTAGTCCAGCAGGGCGACGATACACTGGTCCAGCAGGGCGACGACTCACTAGTCCAGCAGGGCGACGACACTAGTCCAGCAGGGCGACGACTTACTAGTCCAGCAGGGCAACGACTCACTAGTCCAGCAGGGCGACGACTCACTAGTCCAGCAGGGCGACGACTCACTAGTCCAGCAGGGCGACGACTCACTAGTCCAGCAGGGCGACGATACACTAGTCCAGCAGGGAGACGACACTAGTCCAGCAGGGCGACGATACACTAGTCCAGCAGGGCGACGATACACTAGTCCAGCAGGGCGACGACACTCGTCCAGCAGGGCGACGACTCACTAGTCTAGCAGGGCGACGACTTACTAGTCCAGCAGGGCGACGACTTACTAGTCCAGCAGGGCGACGACTCTCTAGTCCAGCAGGGCGACGACTCATTCATTAATCAAGCAGGGCGACGACTCATTCATTAATCAAGCAGGGCGACGACTCATTCATTAATCAAGCAGGCGAAGACTCTCTAGTCCAGCAGGGCGACGACTTACTAGTCCAGCAGGGCGACGATACACTAGTCCAGCAGGGCGACGACTTACTAGTCCAGCAGGGCGACGACTCACTAGTCCAGCAGGGCGACGACACCAGTCCAGCAGGGCGACGATGTCGGGAATCCGACACACACATACAGATAATAACATACTCTCCCTTAGTCTGTATTCCCTTCAGGATAGAAAATGGGAGACTCCGTGACGTCATCGACGTCGCCGTATATTTACAAATTATAATACTGTTTCTATAGCAGTTTAATGTCTAAGTTGAACAAAAAAGTACTCAACAAGACTGAATATAATTACTAACACCAAAATGTAGCTTGATTCCCTGGTTAATGTAGAATTACTTTAGAGGTAGAACCAACAAAACATTGGAACAGTACACAAAGCCAGAGTTACTTACTGACGCTGCTCTCTCAAGAACAATAACAAACCCCAGCCCTACGCTGTACATGGCTCCTGAGCTGGTGTAACTAACTAGACACAAATTTACGTGTCAACAACCAGCAACACAGCCTCTCAACAGCCACAGCAAGGAACGTATCCGTCTTACCAAGTATTTGTATATTACACTAGTGCACTGTTTAATATCAATAGGTATAGGCAGTTATGATATATGAATAACAACAACAAGAAGTACGTGTAGCCCATTTTTACAGCCCTCACATTTCATGTTATACCTGTAATTGATATGTTTATGGAACTGTAATTAACTCCTTGCATCCCAAACAGGTAAATTGTGAATTGAATTTGTTAAAATTGTGAGTTTTAACAAGTACATACAGTCCACTCAATTACTTCTTACTTACTAAGAATATAAATAAGATGAACTTTATTTTATTGAAGTCAATTAAAAGGGGATATACTGCCTGGAGTTTTACCACATATATTTGGTCCTTCGAACCTAGATGATTATATCAGTTAACCAGTAGGTACATTGCACCTAGATATAAGATCCTGATATATAACATTAGTAGTGCAATATTATATATACATTAATTATAGCAGGAAGACTCTGCCATATATTTGCTTTATTTCTAGCCTAACTTTTCAATCTCATAGCAAACAGAACTTAAAACAAGCACTATTATTTTTCTGAGGCCTGTGCCAAAAGAACAATTGTGCTTTTTTGATTACAAAAGGTTGATAAGAGGCTACTTTACTTATAAGTTACTTATAAATGTTTTTGTGATTTTAAGTATATAAAACCTTACTTTAATATTGCACCATTAACATAACTTTGCTGCATACCACATTATTTACAGCAAATTCTTGCACAAGGGTAGGACATTTTGGGCTGGTGTTGTACAGCAACCTAGTTTAATTTATTGTGCTAACCTGGTGTAAGGGTAAGAATTTTACACTTGTCTAGAGTTGAACATATATTACAACCTAGCAAGAACATATTTTTATGCAGTATTCATGACATCCCGAGTTGTGTTGTCAACCTGATATTAATATAACTATAGGTATAATTTAACTATAATCATTTCACCTTTGAGTGTTAACCTGTGTCTCTGTACCAACCAAGAGTGATAAAGAAGGGCTAACTTGCAGAATACCAGCATTGATACAGGCTTACCACTCAAATTATAGAGTGTATGATTATAGAGTATATTTTTTTTAAATGATAAACAGCTCTAGTTCGGAAACTAGTTGCTCTACTAATTCCAGTGAAAGAAATAGTTAAAGTCCATACGACTAGCAAGTACTTCCAAGATGTCTACTGTCAAAAATGTAAAATTAACCCTAACTGGCTTGAAGGGTCACCTTACAAGGCAGATTAACAAATGTGAAGACATGAGTAAACAAACTCCAGTTAATTATGCAGCACTGGAAAATTTCTTAAGCTTACACAGAACAAATATGACCGTGTGTTGCAGCAAATGAAAGAATATAAAGATTTACTTAACATTACCAGTATTGATGAAGTTACGATGAACGACATTCTCCAAGAACACTCTGATTACGAAGATGCAATGTTTGTGAAATTACAACACTATGACGATTTGATAAACACCCATAAGGCCAATATAAATATTGCAGCCACAACTACCCAGAATCAGACAGCACCAGAAGTCAAATTACCATCACTCAGTCTCCCAACTTTTTCTGGAACATAGGACGAGAGTTGGGACAGTTTCTGGAGCAAATTTGTCGATTCTGTGGATTCTAATGCCAATGTACCAAAGACGACAAAATTTACATATTTACAGAGTGTCTTGAAGGATGAAGCGTTTCAGGTGGTCTGTAATCTGAATCACACAGATGACGATTATGACAATGCCATACAACTCCTTAAGGAAAATTATGCAAAACCAGAAAGGACTATCAGAATTCTAACCCAGAAGCTGTTAGATATTAAGCATCCAAATAATACAGCAAGCTCATTCCAAGCCTTTAGATTGGAGCTTGAGTCTTCGCTCAAGGCACTTAAAAATAAAGTGGACTTAGATGCGTCAGACTGGATAATCCAAGTCCATATGACACACAAATTACCCAGGGACATACTGGATAAGCTGTTTGTGTTATATGGTAAGTCATCTCTGACCGTAACAGAGATTACAAAGGGGTTACAAACCATCATAGAACGAGAAAGAGTTAACCCAGATGGAAAAGCGACATCTAAACCTTCGTCTACTACTAATAGTAAACAACAGAGTACAAACAGTGCTCCAAACAAATAAAAGACAACTTCTCCCTCCCCAAAGTGGAAACAAGGCAGTATGGGCACATATGCAGTTGGTACCTCCAAACCTACAGGTAACGCGTCACCCAAATCGGTGACTCCTCAAGATACTGTTAACGTCTGGAGACCATGTCTGTTCTGTGGACAATCACATTCCATGTACAATTGCAGACGTTTCCCCGATCGTGCAACACGCATAAAACGACTCAAGGAGTTACATAGATGTACCAAGTGTATAAGGGAACATCATCCCGACACCTGCACATCTACAATACGCACCTGTAATAGGTGCCATAAGGGTCAACACCATACAGCACTTTGTGGGGACTCAAGTACAAAGTCTGCCAAACCACAGGAGGAGGAAGGAACTACCACTTCAGTACAGCTTTGTACTGTGTTACCTGACATAAGTGTCTTCTCAACAAGGTCTAAACATAAATCAGCTCTACCTACTGCACGATTGATCATTAGAAATGGAGAGAACAAAGCCACCGTACGTGGATTATTTGATCAAGGGTCCCAATTGACCTTTATATCCAAAGAGTTGGTAGATACACTGAAACTTACACCTGTAGAGGAGACACGAATAAACATAGCAGGATTCCTGACTGACTCAGGAGCCCGAGTCTTCAAGGTAGTACAACCCAAAGTACGATTAGGAGGTTACGAACGAAAGGTACAAGCTCTAGTAGTAGATAGATTCCCAACAGATCTGTATGTATATGGTCTGGGGACAACAGCCAAATTCCTAGAAAAAAGGGAATTCATTTGGCTGATAAAATCAAATCGGACAACCTTTCCAATATTGGAATCCTTATGGGATCAGATGTCTACCATAAGTTTATCAAAGGAAAGGAAGACAAACACGGTATGAACGTGTTACCATCTGCAGGTGGCTATTTGCTAACAGGCCCAGTATTACGGCTAAAACAACCCGCACCTGTAGACCACCAACATGCCAACCCAGTAATGGTTGCATGACTAGGAGACCAGTCTCCACTGCAACTCAGAGACATGTCCGAGGAAGAGCTTGATCCCCCTGTACATAAGTTATGGGACCTGGCAACTCTCGGCATTGTCCCTGAACAACCTAGCCCAGATGATGACTGGACTTACAAACAATACCTGGACTCAGTTATCTACAGAGATAATCAATACTGGGTCAGGTTACCATGGAAGCTGAATCACCCTCAGCTACCCGTCAACCATTTTATGGCACAAAACCAATTGAGATCACAGGTGTTGCGCTTACAAAGACAACCTGAGAACTTGAAGTTGTACCATGAAATAATACAGAAGCAACTCGATGACAAATTTATCGAAGTTGTTACAAATGATAACCCAAAGGAAGGTCACTACTTACCACATCATCCTGTACAGAAAAATTCTGCAACTACCCCATTACGGATAGTATTTAATTGCAGTGCTAAAACGAGGCCGAGTAGTGTTTCGTTAAATGACTGCCTTCAAACTGGCCCTAGCCTAACACAAAGGCTTTACGACGTGCTGTTAAAGTTCCGTATTGGGACTTATGCATATACGGCCGACATCAGCAAGGCATTCCTTAGGGTAGGTCTTCAAGAAGAAGACCGGAACTACACAAAGTTCCTATGGATTAAGGATCCTAACGATCCGAACAGTGAATTAATCACTTACCGGTTTGCGTCCGTCTTGTTTGGCGCCACGTCATCTCCTTTTCTGCTCCAAGCTACCTTGGATACGCACTTGAAGAAGTCCAATAGCCCGAACAAGACGGAAATTAGCAAAAACCTGTATGTGGATAATTTTCAAGGAACAACCAACAGTGAAAGTAAACTGTTGGACATATACCATGAGGCCAATCGAGAATTAATGGGAGCCAATATGCCTCTCCAGTCTTGGGTCTCTAACAATGACAAATTAAATCAACTGATCTCAACTGAATTTCCCGACTACCAGGTACCCGAGATGACAAAGGTACTAGGTGTCGAATGGAACACGACAACAGATCAGCTGACAATCAAGTCGGTGGAGCCAAATACCACTAACTTAACAATGAGAAAATTACTATCACAAGTCAGCAAACCCTTCGACCCATTAGGACTATTAAGCCCAATCCTAATTAATGGGAAGTTGATAATACAGGAATGTTGGCAACAAAAGATAGGCTGGGATGATCTTCTGACACCTGCCTTACAAGAAAAATGGCAAGGGTTAGTAAAAGATTTAAGTACCCTAGAGTCTGTCAAGTTCCCTAGGAACACAGTAGTAAATGAAAAAGAACCAATTAAGCTACATGTATTTTGTGATGCCTCAGGAAAGGCTTATGGCACAGTAGCTTACCTGGTCTCAAATGGGCAAGCCAATTTGCTCACATCAAAGGCCAGAGTGGCACCTTTAAAGAAAAGATCACTGCCACAACTGGAATTAACAGCCTTACTGCTAGGTGTAAGATTGGCTCATTATCTGATCAAGGCCTTAAGCCACATCCACTTTAAAGAAACAGTAGTTTGGTCAGATAATGAGGCAGTGCTACAGTGGGTTAAGAACAATAACAGTAAGAATCCTTACGTGAGTAACCGCGTTAAGGAAATACGAGAGTTGTCAGCAGGGTATAAACTAAGATATGTACCCACTAAAGAGAATCCAGCTGACTATCTCTCCCGAGGCCTGACTTTACGGCAATTAACAAAGGCAGAGATGTGGTTCAATGGACCTCAGTGGCTAATCAGCGACCAGTGGCCTGAACAAAAGCCACAAGTCATTGTGACCAATGTCACTGTTCCCACTGAGAACCCAGAACCACCTCGGACTTTGGTAATTGATCCTACTCGGTACTCTGAACTGAACAAACTTATAGGTGTCACCCAAGTAGTGTTTGATTTTCTAAAGAAAATAGGAATCAAGCATAAATTCCCTAATGCCCTAAGGTATTGGGTCAAAAGAGCTCAGATCGACACATTCGGGACAGAATTTGACAATGTTCCAAGAAGCTACAACATGATCTGGGTCTCTGGTTAGACACTGACAATTATAACATAATCAGATGCGGAGGCCGCTTACAGCACGCTGACATAGATCTGGAAGCAAAAAATCCAATATTGCTCCCTCGTCACCACATAGTAAGCAAACTAATTGTGTTACATATACACAAATACTGCACTCTGCATGGTGGGGTATTAGATACTCTCACAGACTTAAGACAACAGTACTGGCTACCCCAAGGTAGACAGACAGTAAAATCAATAATCAAATCCTGTGTTATTTGCCGGAGATACGATGCCAGAGTGTGTCCATATCCTGGCCCTCCTCCACTTCCGAAGGAACGAGTCGTACATATTCGTCCCTTTGAGACAACAGGAGTAGATTTCACAGGAGCACTAACACTGACAGGCACTAAAGACAAGAAACCAGTAAAAGCTTACATCTGTCTTTTACTTGTGCCACAACAAGGGCAGTCCATCTAGAAGTGACTCCCGATATGAGTGCCGAAGCATTCTTACAGGCTTTCCGCAGGTTTGCTTCACGTAGATCCTGTCCTAAGTTAATGATCTCAGACAATGGTCCAACTTAGTGGCAGGAGAAGCATGTCTGAGGAAAATCTGGACACACCCAAAGGTACGCACGCCCTAAATCAACGGCAGTGCCAATGGAAATTCATACCTCCCAGAGCACCATGGCACGGAGGCTTCTATGAACGCATGGTTGGTACGGTGAAACGTTCTCTACGGAAAACCCTACACCGCCAAAAGATTGACCTACAGGAGCTTCAAACCGTAGTCATAGAGATAGAAGCACGAGTTAATAACCGACCACTTACCTACCTCTCTGATGATGTTTTGCAGCGTGAACCATTAAGTCCAGCTCATTTGATGTATGGGAGACCTCTCAAAACACTTGTGTCCCTTACGGACGAGGAACCAGAGGATCCTTCATATGTCCAAGAGAGTGATTTGGTTCAACGTTTCAAACATCTATCAAGGGTGATAAGTCGGTGGAATGACGTATAGACTCGAGAATATCTTACAGCTCTGAGGGAGTATCATTACGGGGCAAACAACCCCTACAACAGAATTAACTTGAACCCTGGTGACATAGTTCTGGTGGATAGTGATGGACCACGCTCAGAGTGGACTATAGGTCAAATAGTCTCTGTCATCCAGACAGCCAGGGCATCTTGAGAATAGTGAAAGTAAAATGCCGAGGCAACACTACTCTCAAAACTTTAGAGAAATTAGTTCCTTTAGAACTGGCAAGGAAAGAAGAAGTTCAACGACTTCCAGCACCCGATACGCCAGTACGGGACATACGTCCCAAAGGACTGCAGCACAACAATGTAAACTCAAATTAAAGCAGCACTATAATTCTGAAGGAGAAGAATAAAGTGATCGCAGTCCTTACCGGGACTTCGACCCGTGTTCTCCCCCCCGGAATTATGTCGGGAATCCGACACACACATACAGATAAAA
>WNGS01163233.1:24259-34597 GCA_020271785.1 Procambarus virginalis | reverse complement strand
CTTTGAATTTATACACAACGTTCCATTCGCATCTGAGCAGATTTTTATAAATATTTTTTTATATATACCAGGTCTGTGACGGGGAAAAAAACACGCTTTTTGAAACAACTGTGTTTTTCATTTGAGGGAAATCTTTGAAACCTCTTTACCGATTGCTTTGAAATTTTGGCACAACGTTGCATTCGAATAGGGGTGTGTTTTTATATACCTACTATATACATGCCTCACCTGTGACAGGATTTTTTTTTTAAACAGTGCCATCTGTTGCACGTAAGAGCAACACATGCTATACTAAATATGTTACGATTCCATTCAGTGTTTCCGATTGCATTGATAAATTTAATTTTCATAGATTTCGATTTATTTTCATTTTGATTTAATTATTTTGTTTGACATTGTGTTAGAATTGAGTTGTGTTGTTTAACATATCGTTTATTTCGTAAGTATAAGTATAGAAGCCACACACCTGTGACAGGTTAAAAACTTTTTTTTTTAAGAAACAGCCCCATCTGTTTCACGTAAGAGCAACACATGCTATACTAAATATGTTACAATTCCATTTCAATGTTTCCGATTTCATTGATAAATTGAATTTTCATAGATTTCGAGTTATTTTCATTTTGATATAATTATTTTGTGTGACTTTGCAATGGAATTGAGCTGTGTGACCATACACTATATTTTCGTGTGTATTTTTTTATATTTCATTTCTTTTTTAACTGTTTTTCTTATATTTCAGTGACGGGAACATCAAATCATATGATGTTCCCAATTTTCTTATGGGAACATCAGATCTTTTGGGAATGCATCGGACGAGGGAGTGGGGAATGGTGGAGAGGACGAGGGGACGCAAGTGGGGGATGGTGGGGTCGAGTGGACAGGGGAGTGGAGGACGAGGGGATGGGAGAGTGGAGAGTCGTTTTCCTGGGAAAATTATAATAAGGACCTGCCCAAAACACTATGCGCGCTAGAGGCTTTACAACCATGTAACAACTCTTGTGTGTGTGTGTGTATATATATATATATATATATATATATATATATATATATATATATATATAACAAAATAGAAGGGAGTACCACCTCTGGCTGGAAGAAGGGGGACCCATAGCCTCGGAGGAAATCACACATAACGCATTGGAGGGAATGTAGGTCCCCTCCACTACAGTTTCTGTGTGCTTTTCTCCTACCACCCCTTCCTTTTATATATATATATATATATATATATATATATATATATATATATATATATATATATATATATATGTCGTACCTAGTAGCCAGAACGCACTTCTCAGCCTACTATGCAAGGCCCGATTTGCTTAATAGGCCAAGTTTTCATAAATTAATTGTTTTTCGACTACCTAACCTACCTAACCTAACCTAACCTAACTTTTTCGGCTACCTAACCTAACCTAACCTATAAAGATTGGTTAGGTTAGGTTAGGTAGGGTTGGTTAGGTTCGGTCATATATCTACGTTAATTTTAACTCCAATAAAAAAAAATTGACCTAGTACATAATGAAATGGGTAGCTTTATCATTTCATAAGAAAAAAATTAGAGAAAATATATTAATTCAGGAAAACTTGGCTTATTAGGCAAATCTGGCCTTGCATAGTAGGCCAAAAAGTGAGTTCTGGCTACTAGGTACGACATATATATATATATATATATATATATATATATATATATATATATATATATATATATATATATATATATATATATATATAATATATATATATATATAAGATTTTGAGAAGTCCAATGAATGTATGGTTCTTTAATTTAAACTATTCCCCTCATTAATCCAAGAATAAACAGAAAACAATGGGAAGAATTTTAATTCCTAATACCATTGTATTGAAATACTAAAATAAGTATTCTTATGCTTTATATAACGTCCTTTTATATAAAAAAGACGTATTAAAAATATTGCAAAGAATTACAGTTTTTAGATTAGTAGGCTACAGTCCTCTCTAGTCTCAAATATTTTATATATACAAATACGCGCTAAACAATATTTATGTAATACCTTAATACGGAAATTAAAATTACAGACAATTTTTACTATTACATTATAGATTTATATTGCATATATGATTTATTAAAATTTTTTATTATTTTAAACACTTTCACGATTTTAATGGTATTTTCTCTGATATCCTACTTAGGGGATTTCTGAACACAAATAGAAATTCCTGACTCCCAACGACCTGAAAGCAATAGTATAAGAAGCTATGATTTGTTCAGAACTGAAACCTACATCTATGGGCAGCACAAAACGTCGACCAGACTGTGCGACACAGTGGTTGCAAGGATCAGGTTGGGTTACCGTTACCTGTGGCAGGTGGCTGCAGGTGACGGATCTCCCAATCCTGAGCACTCCAGGTGCAAACTCTGTGAGCAGGAACTGCGGCATGATCTCCCGCACTACATCACCGAATGGCCAGTTATTAGACCTTTCAGACCAGTTGACATGAGGTACCTAGAGCTTTGCAATTACTTTATTCACTATCGTGTTCTTGAAGATATCCTCATACTGCTCCCAAAATTTGAAAGTGCAGGCTACTGAACATATGGCCCTGTATGACTAACCATCCTGCGAGATGGGGACTTTTAGTATCACTGCTGCCTTATTCACTCTTGTGTTGATGATATCCTCATAATGCACCCGGAGTCTGCCAGTGCAGACTGCTTATCACATGCCTCTGTATGACTAACCATCCTGTGTGATGGGGATTTTTTAACATCACGTAGCTAGTTTTTTGACACACTGTACTCCCCTTCATATAGTCTAGGGTAGCTGCACAAATGCAGATGTACCTCATATATTAATAATAAAAAAAACTGAACACAATTTGAAGTTTTCTCCAGGCTGTCAGGTCTATCTTGGCGAAGTAACTAACTAAATATGCGAGTACTTCTATATGTAATTGTGGGGACCCATAGACTCGACGATGAGAATAAAAGGTATTGAGAGAAGACCTTGAAAATACTCCCTGAATACGTGAGTATTTTCTTCTCCTACCTCCTCTGACTAGTATAATATACAGTATACTGAACTGTTGTATAAAATCATTATTATACTCTGTGGGTCAAAGGTTGCCATATATAATAACTTCTATCCTCATAGTTTCCTACCTAGTGCCGTAAACTCGCATTGTATCTTGTGCTGCCCAATATATGTTCCTAAGCCATACAAGGTCATCATTATAGTCACTGCTATCATCTTATATCATGGTTGTTATATTGAACGAACATTTTACTGCATTATATCTAGAATATTCCTTAAATTGTACTATACTGTACCTGCTAAGCTTCGTAAAATTTGCTTACAATGCACCTGTTAATATTTCTAAATTTTGCTTCAAATTACCTACTTAAAAATTATCGGTTAGATTAAGGATCTGCCCGAAACGGTGTGCTTGTTAGTGGCTTTACAAGAATGTAAAAACATCATTGTTATGTTCTCACATAAACCCAATGTACCTTCTTGTATACATATACATGTACACAACGCACATGCGTTGCTCAGCCACAGCAACGCGTGGCCGGGTACAACTAGTATGCTATATAAATAAAGTAACTAAATAAACTATTATCCTTAGTAAAGGAAAGTAATTAACTGGACTTTGTTTACATTCAACTAAATGCGGAAATATTTCATGTTTCAACATGACGCTACCTCACGGCGGCCTGAACACTAGGAAGGATTTGGCAGAATACAGTATTGCCTCGCAATGGAAAACAATAACTGGATTAATTCTACAAATTAGTAAGATTAGTAATTATTATGGTTAATACAATGATGTATTATAATACAAAAGTGATGTATTAGTGTTGGATAATTTCCAACAGGTGGTGTACTTACCTAGTTGTGCTTGCGGGAGTTGAGCTCTGGCTCTTTGGTCCCGCCTCTCAACTGTCAATCAACTGGTGTACAGATTCCTGAGCCTACTGGGCTCTATCATATCTTCATTTGAAACTGTGTATGGAGTCTGCCTCCACCACATCACTTCCTAGTGCATTCCATTTGTTAACTACTCTGGCACTGAAAAAGCTCTTTCTAACGTTCCTGTGGCTCATTTGGGTACTCAGTTTCAATCTGTGTCCCCTTGTTTGCGTACCACCCGTGTTAAACAGTTTATCCTTTTCAACACTGTCAATTCCTCTGAGAATTTTGTAGGTAGTGATCATGTCTCCCCTTACTTTTCTGTTTTCCAGTGTCGTGAGGTGCATTTCCCGCAGCCTTTCCTCGTAATTCATGCCTCTTAATTCTGGGACTAGCCTAGTGGCATATCTCTGAACTTTTTCCAGCTTCGTCTTATGCTTGACAAGGTACGGGCTCCATGGTGGGGCCGCACCTCCCCATGCTGCAATGGAGCATGGGGAGGCTAGGCAACCTAGGTAACAATGAAGTACAGGTTACCTAGCCTGCACTTGGTGACAACTGGATTAAAAAAGAAGAGGGGCACAGGTGAAACGGTTATGACAGACCGGTCTGGCCTGACTAACTGACAGGGTCAGTCAGGTCAGTCAAACCACACTGGTTGAGAAATCTGTCTAATGTATCCTTAATTGATATTGTAAATATTTTACTTGAAGAAGTTTTTCTCACTTTTATCATACCGTCTCTCACGAAGCACTGCTGGATCACACCCAGGTTATTTTTCCGGATTTAGCGCAGGCGGAAGAGGAGTTCCAGCCATTTTGTGGTCAAGCATTCATTAATGTAAATTTCCTTGCGTGACGATACTGCTGACCGGACAAGATCAGATTTTATGGACTTGGTAGCTAGCTTGAGACGAATTTTTCTCTGGTTTTGTCCAGAGGGATTCGTTTTGCCTACTCTGTAGGCTGCAATTATGTCTGTTTTATTGAGAGTATAATTCAATTCATTTTTATGAGAGCATGCACTATATCAATACACTTCTCGCCTTCACTTTCCACAGGAATGGATTGGGACGACACAACAACAGAGTCGAGCAACTTCTGCTAGTCTTGTTCATCCTGGGAGATGGAATGTTGGGCGGATAATGTACTGATACATACAGTCATTTTGTTGAGAGATTCCTCTTGTTTTTTTTATGGTTTCTTTAGTTTTCAGACGCATATTTTTCTCACGGAGATCGTTCAAGTCATGCTGGAGTTGATCTTGGCTAGCCTAATAGGTTCTAATATCCTCGCGGAGAAGGGTTATTTTTTGTTGTTGACGATGAAGGTTATTCGCTTGATTCTCAGTTTGAAGGCTCTGGATAAATAAATATATAAATAAATATGTTTATTCAGGAAAGGTACGTACATAGAGAGATTTTACATAAGTTGATCGATTTATAGATAGAGCTAGTACATACAATGCCTAAAGCCACTATTACGCAATGCGTTTCGGGCAATGATCGTAATGATCGTAATGGATGATCGTAATTTGAGCCTCAAGGACTAAGCTCAACTTTTTGAACCACTGATTCTCGGCCCAGTAAGGAAAATCCAGTGAGAGACCAGAAGCACGCTTGAATTTCGTGAAGTGGGATTTAAACTGCGTGGAATTAGGGGAGGACTGAGAGGACACAGCACCCTGGCTCAGTGATGGTGTAGAGGGGAGAACAGTACCACAGGACAGATGTTTATACGGACTCCCCACTCAAAATATAAGCCATCGCCCATTGTCAGGATAACTTTATAACGACCACACACTACCACCCACACAGTCACTGGTCGACCACACACTACCACCCACACAGTCACTGGTCGACCACACACTACCACCCACACAGTCACTGGTCGAGAAACCGTTCTGTGCTAATGGCGGCAGCCCAAGCTGCTCCTCCCTCTTCGGAACATTTATATTAGAAAATTTACTTCGGATATACAATGTTAGATAAATATTCAAACATCATTAATTTTTTTTTATAAATATGTTTTAAATTTTTATAAACAACTATAGAGTAAGCAATGTTTACTTGAATACTTGCATAGAAGTTCATAGACTTTTATAAACAATTTATATATTTACATTTATCGTGACTTTAGGTTGAATCCTTAGAATATGTCTATGTAAAAATAAAATATTTTTTAGAATGCCCATTGGGCAATATTAACTCATAAAAAATGATTAGTCTCCCACTAAGACTTTAGTAAATTGAACCA
The DNA here is from genome assembly GCA_020271785.1 of Procambarus virginalis. Taxonomy (NCBI): domain Eukaryota; kingdom Metazoa; phylum Arthropoda; class Malacostraca; order Decapoda; family Cambaridae; genus Procambarus; species Procambarus virginalis. The sequence continues at coordinate 28,446 of WNGS01163233.1, read as the reverse complement.
AAGCTTAAATTACTAAACAATGTAGTAGAGTTCAATGTAGAATTGTTCCTTTAACAATGAGGACCCATTCAATTGTCTCTGGGTCATGAAACAATTACAATTATCCCAAGGTGTTTTTAATAATAATAATCCATTGTGTCGGGGACAGGAAGCCGGAGTGTATTCATACACGTTAGGCTTATACCCAAGTCCCCCTCCCCGCAACTATAGGGAGGAATTACTGACCCCCCGCCCAAGGACGGAACCCCACAACAAGCTAACTCATGGGTACCTACTAACTGCTAAGTGAACAGAGGCATGAGGTGATAGGAAATGAGCCCAACCATATCTGTCCCGCCCGTGATTTGAACTGGATTGTGAGTCGAGAACGAACCCGACTGTGCCACCTGGACACATCATTTGTTAGTTTATTTTCTGTCACAGACTTGGCCATACATTATACAGTGTAGACTGCAGTACATACATTTATACAATGCTGACTACAGTATGTACATTATACAATGCTGACTACAGTATGTACATTATACAATGCTGACTACAGTATGTACATTATACAATGCTGACTACAGTATGTACATTATACAATGCTGACTACAGTATGTACATTATACAATGCTGACTACAGTACATACATTTATACAATGCTGACTACAGTATGTACATTATACAATGCTGACTACAGTATGTACATTATACAATGCTGACTACAGTATGTACATTATACAATGCTGACTACAGTATGTACATTATACAATGCTGACTACAGTATGTACATTATACAATGCTGACTACAGTACATACATTATACAATGCTGACTACAGTACATACATTTATACAATGCTGACTACAGTACATACATTTATACAATGCTGACTACAGTACATACATTTATACAATGCTGACTACAGTACATACATTTATACAATGCTGACTACAGTATGTACATTATACAATGCTGACTACAGTATGTACATTATACAATGCTGACTACAGTACATACATTTATACAATGCTGACTACAGTACATACATTTATACAATGCTGACTACAGTATGTACATTATACAATGCTGACTACAGTACATACATTTATACAATGCTGACTACAGTATGTACATTATACAATGCTGACTACAGCATGTACATTATACAATGCTGACTACAGTACATACATTTATACAATGCTGACTACAGTATGTACATTATACAATGCTGACTACAGTACAAATTATTACCATCAGTGTACCTGAAAGTACTTTTAAGCATCCTACCTCATTTTTGTGTATAGTTTTATATATATTTTATCATAACTAGTTCTTTTATAATTGTCTTTTTTTTACTTTTCTGTAAAACAGCCCTCTTATGCAAACTACTATATACCCAGACCTCAACCTCTTATCTAGTATCTATGACAACCAGCACTTTAATTATCAAAATTGCAGATATTACACAGCACATGATGTTAACAATGTTTTAGCGTGTAATCACAATGTTTCTGTAATTAACTTGAATGTAAGATCTCTTTGCAAGCACTTTGATGATGTTAATGCCCTGATTCAAACTGTTGACAACAAATTCTCTTTTATTGTGTTTACTGAAACGTGGTTGAAAGAGGACACTTCTCAACTCTACAACATACCTAACTACCCAGCCATTCACAACTGTCGTCCTATACAAAGAGGTGGTGGTACTTCTCTTTACTACCACCATGCACTGACTTGCTAAAAATAATTAGATCTAGAGACCCTTATGGAGAGTATTTGCCTGTTTCAGTCAAGGATAACGATGCTGTCTTGACTGTGAGAGCAGTCTACAGGATTCCTAACACTGATGTGACTGAATTTAACTTTAACCTTAAAAATCTAATACTAGAGAACAGATTGCACAAAAACCACTTAATTATTTCAGGGGACTTTAACGTTGACCTCTGCTAGCCTGATGCTCTAAATGTTGCCCGAAACGCTTTGCCTAATAGTGGCTTTAGGCATTGTATGTACTAGCTCTATCTATAAATCCATCAACTTTTTGTATCTTACCTTGTATGTATGTACTTTACCTGAATAAATATTGAATTGAATTGATAACCCTCCTGCTGCTAGTTTCCTCAACTACATGAATTCCTACTTCCTCATACCCTTAATCACTAGACCTACTAGAATCGCTGATAGTACTGTCACGGCTCTTGATCACCTCTGGACCAACATAACCTCTCCGCTTACTTCAGGGACAACCATCGATAGCACTACAGACCATTACCCCACATTTCTCCTAACTAACATTAACAAACCACCTCTAGAGACAAGGGAGATAAGCTTTAGACTGCACAATGAAACTGCTATCTTCAAACATGCAGCTCTTGAGAAAAATGAGTTCCCTGTTGGGTTATTTGTGGACCCTCGTAAGGCTTTTGACACTGTCAACCACTAAAACCTTCTTCTTAAATTACAACATTATGGAGTCAGAGGTCACTCCCTGCAGCACATTAAGTCTTACCTTACTGACAGGCTCCAGTATGTTTCTGTGAATAATTCCATTTCTCCCACCCTACCCATCAACATTGGTGTTCCTCAGGGTAACGTACTTGGCCCTCTCCTCTTTCTCATCTACATTAATGACCTTCCTAATGCCTCCCAACACCTCAAACCAATTCTATTTGCTGACGACATGACTTTCATTTACTCCAGTCCTGACCTCCTTGCTCTAAATGTCACAGTGAATACTGAACTAAAAAAAAGTCCATCACTGGCTAACAACTGCCAACACTCTCACCCTCAATATTGACAAAACTTTCTGTATTTTGTTTGGCAATAAATCCTCAAATCAAATAAATCTCAGGATAAACAATACCCAAATTTGTAACAAAGTAGATGGCAAATTCCTTGGGGTTCTCATTGACCGCAAGCTGAATTTCCAGGGACACATTCTAAATATATAAAAAAAAGTTTCAAAAACTTTTGGTATTCTTTCTAAGATCAGATACTATGTACCTCGCCCTGCCCTGGTGACACTCTATTACTCTCTCATCTCTTCTTATCTCAACTATGGTATTTGTGCTTAGGGTTCTACTACCTAAAATCATTTACGTCCTCTAATTACTCAACACAAAGCTGCTATTAGGACAATATCCAACTCTGGCCCCAGACATCACTCGGCACCCTTACTCGAATCTCTGAATATGTTAGACATTAAGTCACTGCACATCCTCTCATGTGTATTTTACATATATAAAACGCTGAACTGTAATGCCAATCCTGACCTTAAAAGCTTCATTGAAGGTTGTAACAGATCCCATGAGCACCACACCAGAAACAAATACCTATTTGATATTCCAAGAGTACGACTTAGTCAAACTAGAAATGCTCTACAAATCAAGGGACCCTAACCCCAAAATGTCAACCCATGTCTTCTAATTTAAACAATGATGTTTGTTATCCAAATTGTATTTTGCTATTTTTTCTGCCATGTTCCCCCCCCCTTTTTTCTCTCAACACAATTTATACTTTAATCTCAATTAGTATTAAGTTTCAGTCTTAAGTGTTTTTCCTGCCCGAAACACTTTGCGTAATAGTGGCTTTAGGCATTGTATGTACTAGCTCTATCTATAAATCCATCAACTTTTTGTGTCTATGTATGTATTTACCTGAATAAATATTTGTTATTGTTGTTATTGTTATTTATACAATGCTGACTAGAGTACATACGTTATACAATACTGACTACAGTACATACATTATACAATGGTGACTACATTACATACATTATACAATACTGACTACATTTCATACATTTTGTCTGTTGTACACAGTCAGGGCTACTGAGCTCCAGTGTATTGTGCAGTGAGTTATTGTGCACTCAACAACAGATAGTGATTATAGTCCTTTTACAGTGGTAACCAGCAGATAGTCTGTCTGTTGTCCACACTCAGGGTTACTGAACTGCTTCAGTTTATAATACGTTATTGATCCGTAAGGCATCTACCCCCAGACACCCTCCACCCCTGAGGCATCTACTCGACCACACACAACCACCCACCCACCCAGTCACACGACCACACACTACACCCACCCAGTCACACGACCACACACTACCACCCACCCAGTCACACGACCACACACTACCACCCACCAGTCACACGACCACACACTACCACCCACCCAGTCACACGACCACACACTACCACCCACCCA
>WNGS01163229.1:28343-39431 GCA_020271785.1 Procambarus virginalis | reverse complement strand
CCCCCTCTACTGGCAGGGGGTTGGTGCTGGACCTGTAGCTCCAGCCCACCTCTACTGGCAGGGGGTTGGTGCTGGACCTGTAGCTCCAGCCCCCTCTACTGGCAGGGGGTGGGCTGGACCTGTAGCTCCAGCCCCCTCTCTACTGGCAAGGGGATGGTGCTGGACCTGTAACCTCCAGACCCCCTTTACTGGCAGGGGGTTTGTGCTGGATATGTAGCTCCAGCCCCCCCTCTACTGGCAGAGGTGATACTGGTTGATACCTGGTTGATGGGGTTCTGGGAGTTCTTCTACTCCCCAAGCCCGGCCCGAGGCCAGGCTCGACTTGTGAGAGTTTGATCCACCAGGCTGTTGCTTGGAGCGGCCCGCAGAGCCACATACCCACCACAGCCCGGCTGATCCGGGACTTCTCTTAGGAAACAGTCCAGTTTTCTCTTGAAGATGTCCACGGTTGTTCCGGCAATATTTCTTATAGTCGCTGGGAGGACGTTGAACAACCGCGGACCTCTGATGTTTATACAGTGTTCTCTGATTGTGCCTATGGCACCTCTGCTCTTCACTGGTTCAATCTTGCATTTTCTTCCATATCGTTCACTCCAGTACGTTGTTATTTTACTGTGTAGATTTGGGACCTGGCCCTCCAGTATTTTCCACGTGTATATTATTTGGTATCTCTCTCGTCTCCTTTCTAGAGAGTACATTGGAGAGCTTTGAGACGATCCCAATAATTTAGGTGTTTTATCTCGTCTATGCGTGCCGTATATGTTCTCTGTATTCCCTCTATTTCAGCAATCTCTCCTGCTCTGAAGGGGGAAGTGAGTACTGAGCAGTATTCGAGACGGGACAACACAAGTGACTTGAAGAGTACAACCATTGTGATGGGATCCCTGGATTTGAAAGTTCTCGTAATCCATCCGATCATTTTTCTGGCTGATGCGATATTTGCTTGGTTATGCTCCCTAAACGTTAGATCGTCGGACATCATTATTCCCAAATCCTTGACATGCTGTTTTTCTACTATGGGAAGATTTGATTGTTTTGTACCCTGTATTATGTTTCAGATCCTCATTTTTGCCGTACCTGAATTTTATCACTGTTAAACATCATATTATTTTCTGCTGCCCAATCGAAAACTTTGTTGACATCTGTTTGTAGTTTTTCAATGTCTTCAGCAGAGGTAATTTTCATGCTGATTTTTGTGTCATCTGCGAAGGATGACACGAAGCTGTGACGTGTATTTTTGTCTATATCAGATATGAGAATAAGGAACAGTAGCGGTGCAAGGACTGTACCTTGAGGTACAGAGCTTTTAACATCGCTTGGACTCGATTTTATCTGATTGACTGTTACTCTTTGTGTTCTGTTCGACAGGAAATTGAGTATCCAGCGTCCTACTTTTCCAGTTATTCCCATTGACCTCATTTTGTGAGCTATCACCCCATGGTCACATTTGTCGAAAGCCTTTGCAAAGTCTGTGTATACAACATCTGCATTTTGCTTTTCTTCTAGGGCTTCTGTGATTTTGTCATAGTGGTTGAGTAACTGTGACAGACAGGATCTTCCCGCTCTAAATCCATGTTGTCCTGGATTGTGCAATTCATTGTTTTCCATAAAACTAGAAATTTGATTCCTAATCACTCTTTCAAACACTTTATTATGTGTGATGTTAGTGCAACTGGCCTATAATTTTTTGCCAAGGCTTTACTCCCCCCCTTGTGCAACGGAGCTATATCTGCAGATTTAAGTGCTGCTGGTATCTCCCCTGTATCCAGGCTCTTTCTCCATATTACGCTGAGTGCTCTCGCTACTGGTACTTTACATTTCTTTATGAATATTGAATTCCATGAGTCAGGCCCAGGGGCTGAGTGCATGGGCATATTGTCAATTTCTCTTTCAAAGTCTTCCGAGTTTGTGGTAATATCCGTTATATTATCTGCAGCTTGAATGTCATTCATAAAGAAGCTGTCTGGGTCATCAACTTTCATGTTGTTAATTGGTGTGCTAAACATAGCCTCATACTGGCTTCTTAGAATTTCACTAATCTCTTTGTTGTCCTCTGTGTACGTACCTTCATTTGTAATTAACGGTCCAATACTGGTCGAGGTTTTGGATTTTGATTTAGCGTATGTGAAAAAATATTTCGGATTTTTCCTTATCTCTTGTATAGCTCTCTGTTCCAATTCCATTTCCTCAGACTCATATGATCGCTTCAACGTTTGTTCGATTTCTTCGATCTCCCTGCTTAGGCTTATTTTCCTTGCTTGTGATAGTTGTGTCTGCCGAAGCATTTCCGTTATTTTTTTCCTTCTCCTGTACATTCGTCTGCGTTCTCTTTCTAGAGTGTTCCTCTTTCTGCCCCTCCTCACCGGCACGTGCTTCAAGCAGACCTTGTAAGCTTCAGCTGTCAGTTGAGCTATTCCCTGTGTGGGAGTTTTGTCGCTTAAGACCGTCTCCCATTGAATGGTTGAAAGGTCTACATTTATTTTTTCCCAGTCAATCCTCTTATTGTTGAAATTGAATTGATTGAATATTCCTTCTCGCTTGTTGGGTCTCTTAGATCTACTACCGTTATTTATGCTAGTTCGCACTTCAATGAGCTTATGGTCTGAGTATGAAGTATCTGAGATTGTTATGTCTCTGATTAGTTCATCTTTGTTTGTGAATAACAAGTCTAGTGTGTTTTCGTTCCTAGTTGGTTCTGTAATCTGTTGATTGAGCGAGAATTTGTCACAGAATCTCAAAAGTTCTCTGACCTGTGGCTGGTTATTTCCCGGGTCATTCCCTGCTATGATATTTGTGTTTGCCATTCTCCATCTTAGACTCGGTAAATTGAAATCTCCAAGGAAGATAATATCTGGAGCTGGGTTTGCTAGGTCATCAAGTATGTTCTCTATTTTGTGCATCTGCTCTGTGAATTCCTCAACCGTTGTATCTGGCGGTTTATATATTAAAATAATAATTAGGTTTAGTTTCTCTACCTTAATTCCAAGTACCTCTACCACCTCATTAGTTGAGTTAAGTAGTTCTGTGCATACCAGGTCCTCTTTAATATACAGACCTACTCCCCCATTTGACCTAGTTTTTCTATCACATCTGTATAAATTATAATTTGGAATCCAGATTTCACCATCCATGTAATCTTTTGTATGAGTTTCCGTGAATGCCCCAAATATGGAGTTTGACTCTAATAGGAGACCATTTATGAACTTGACTTTATTTCTTGACTTTGACTTTAGACCTTGAATGTTTGCAAAAATGAATGATTGTCCATATTGTGTGTCACTTCTGGAAGGTTTTGGTGGTTCTCCCTCCTCTCTACCCTGACCCAGGGTGTGTTGTTGTGGCAATGGTTTGTCCAGTTTTGGAAGTGATATCGGGGAGTGTGGTAGACTCTGTGTAGTTGGGGGGTGTAGTATGTGTGGGCTTGATGACGAAATGTAGTCCAGTCTCGGGCATTTCCCCCTCTCCATCCGTACTCCTGCCACGTTTCTGCCTGTCTGTTTCTCCCTCTGTTTCTGCCTGCCTCTAAAAAATGTTCAGGGCTATTATATTGGACTTCCTCTCTTATATAGCGCTGTGTACCTCTGACGTGGAAATCGGGGCAATGAAGATCGTAGCATTTCCTCTCATTAACTGAGAGTTTGCATAGCTTAGGGTGAAAATATCTACACTCAGTATCAAAACGACATCTGCCTTTCCCTAACCAGTTCCGGCATTTCCGTGGGTGCATGAATGAGCATTCCGTGCCTCTGGGCCCATATCTGCACTGTCCTTTTGCATAATACCTGCAAATATTTTCATCTGTGATTGCATTATTCTTGTTTGTATCCGTGTACGACTTGGCTACCTCTGTGATTTTTGTTCCAACTTTCTCGTTTCTGCATTTATTCTCGGTATTACCCTTATCTTTCGCCTTGTTGCTTTCGTCTTTCTCATTCGTCTCATTTTTTATCTCCTTATTCATATCACCAGTTTGCTCTACAATATTGCCTTCATTTTTGTGTACCTCGACGCTATGTCCTTCTACATTGCTACTTTGACTCTCTAAATTCTCAATCCCTGGGTTGTGCTCAGAGTTCATTGCTGTCTTTATATACTCTGCATATATTTCTGGTAGTTTTTGTGTGAATTGTAGCCTGTGTACTTCAGGAATGTCATTCATTAGTTTGGCAATGTTTTCCCACACCTGTCTGTCACTTTCACAGATCCAGTAGGTACCTTCCCGGTTTGCATATTGTGTAGGTAATCCTGTACAACTCAGGTGAAATCTTATGTTACAAATATTACATACAATGCCTACAACAGTCTTCCGAAGTGCCTTATTGCAGCCTCCACACACCTCCATGTTGGGTTTGTGATGTTATAATATTATATGCATATATTTATAATATTATATTAATATAATATTAATATATAATATAAATAATAACATTATATATATAATATATATAATGTTGGTGCTGGACCTGTAGCTCCAGCCCCCCCCCCTCTACTGGCAGGGGGTTAGTGATGGACCTGTAGCTCCAGCCCCCCTCTACTGGCAGGGAGTTGGTGCTGGGCCTGTAGCTCCAGCCCCCCTCTACTGGCAGGGGGTTGGTACTGGACCTGTAGCTCCAGCCCACCTCTACTGGCAGGGGTTTGGTACTGGACCTGTAGCTCCAGCCCACCTCTACTGGCAGGGGGTTGGCGCTGGACCTGTAGCTACAGCCCCCCTCTACTGGCAGGGGGTTGGTCCTGTACCTGTAGCTCTAGTCCCCCTCTACTGGCAGGGGGTTTGTGCTGGATATGTACCTTCAGCCCCCATCTACTGGCAGGGGGTTGGTGATGGACATGTAGCTCCAGCCCCCCTCTACTGGCAGGGGAATGGTGCTGGACGTGTAGCTCCAGCCCCCTCTACTGGCTGGAAGTTGGTGCTGGACCTGTAGCTCCAGCCCCCCCTCTACTGGCAGAGGGTTGGTGCTGGACCTGTAGCTCCAGCCCACCTCTACTGGCAGGGGGTTGGTGCTGGACCTGTAGCTCCAGCCCACCTCTACTGGCAGGGGGTTGGTGCTGGACCAGTAGCTCCAGCCCACCTCTACTGGCAGGGGTTTGGTGCTGGATCTGTAGCTCCGGCCACCCTCTACTGGCAGGGGGTTGGTGCTGGACCTGTAGCTCCAGCTCCCCCCCCTCTCCTGGCAGGGGGTTGGTGTTGGACCTGTAGCTCCAGCTTCCTTCTACTGGCAGGGGTTGGTGCTGGAACTGTAGCTCCAGCCCCCCTCTACTGGCAGGGGGTGGTGCTGGACATGTAGCTCCAGCTTCCCTCTACTGGCAGGGGGTTGGTGCTGGACCTGTAGCTCCAACATATCTCTACTGGCAAGGGGGTTGGTGCTGGACATGTAGCTCCAGCTCCCTTCTACTGGCAGGGGGTTGGTGCTGGACCTGTAGCTCCAGCCCCCCTCAACTGGCAGAGGGTTGGTGCTGGACCTGTAGCTACAGCCCCCCCTCTACTGGAAGGAGGTTGGCCCTGGACCTGTATATCCAGCCCTTCTCTACTGGCAGGGGTTGGTGCTGGAAATGTAGCTTCAGCCCCCCCCCTCTACTGGCAGGGGGTTGGTGCTGGAACTATAGCTCCAGCGCCCCTCTACTGGCAGGGGGGACGGTGCTGGACCTGTAGCCCCAGCCCCCATCTACTGGCAGGGGTTGGTGCTGGACCTGTTGTTCCAGCCCCCCCCCCCACTGGCAGGGGGTTGGTGCTGGACCTGTAGCTCCAGCCCACCTCTACTGGCAGGGGGTTGGTGCTGGACCTGTAGCTCCAGCCCCCCTCTACTGGCAGGGGGTTGGTGCTGGACCTATAGCTCCAGCCCCACTCTACTGGCAGTGGGTTGGTGCTGGACCTGTAGCTCCAGCCCCCCTCTACTGGCAGGGGTTGGTGTTGGACCTGTAGCTCCAGCCTCCCTCTACTGGCAGGGAGGATGGTGCTGGACCTGTAACCCCAGTCCCTTTCTACTGGCAGGGGGATGGTGCTGGACCTGTAGCTCCAGCCCCCCTCTACTGGCAGGGGTTAGTTCTTGACCTATAGCTCCAGCCCACCTCTACTGGCAAGAGGTTCGTGCTGGACCTGTAACTCAAGCCCCCTCCCCCTCCACTGGCAGGGGTTGGTGCTGGACTTGTAGCTCCAGCCCCACTCTACTAGCAGGGGGATTGTCCTGGACCTGTAGCTCCAGCCCCCTTCTACTGGCAGGGGGTTGGTGCTGGACCTGTAGCTAAAGCCCACCTCTACTGGCAGGGGGTTGGTGCAGGACCTGTATATACAGCCCCCTCTCTACTGGCAGGGGATTGTCCTGGACCTGTAGCTCCAGCCCCCTTCTACTGGCAGGGGTTGGTGCTGGACCTGTAGCTACAGCCCCCCCTCTACTGGCAGGGGTTGGTCCAGTACCTGTAGCTCTAGTCCCCCTCTACTGGCAGGGGGTTTGTGCTGGATATGTAGCTTCAGCCCCCATCTACTGGCAGGGGTAATGGTGCTGGACGTGTAGCTCCAGCCCCCCCCCATCTACTGGCAGGGGGTTGGTGCTGGACCTGTAGCTCCAGCCCCCCTCTACTGGCAGGGGGTTGGTGCTGGACCTGTAGCTCCAGCCCACCTCTACTGGCAGGGGTTAGTTCTTGACCTATAGCTCCAGCCCCAACTCTACTGGCAAGAGGTTGGTGCTGGACCTGTAGCTAAAGCCCACCTCTACTGGCAGGGGTTGGTGCAGGACCTGTATATACAGCCCCTCTCTACTGGCAGGGGGATTGTCCTGGACCTGTAGCTCCAGCCCCCTTCTACTGGCAGGGGGTTGGTACTGGACCTGTAGCTCCAGCCCACCTCTACTGGCAGGGGGTTGGTGTTGGACCTGTAGCTCCAGCCTCCCCTCTACTGGCAGGGGAGGGGATGGTGCTGGACCTGTACCCCAGTCCCTTCTACTGGCAGGGGATGGTGCTGGACCTGTAGCTCCACCCCCTTCTACTGGCAGGGGGTTGGTGCTGGACCTGTAGCTCCAGCCCCCTCTACTGCAGGGGTTGGTGCTGGACCTGTAGCTCCAGCCCCCCCTCTACTGGCAGGGGTTGGTGCTGGACCTGTAGCTCCAGCCCCCCTCTACTGGCAGGGTTGGTGCTGGACCTGTAGCTCCAGCCCACCTCTACTGGCAGGGGTTGGTGCTGGACCTGTAGCTCCAGCCCCCCCTCTACTGGCAGGGGGTTGGTGCTGGAACTGTAGCTCCAGCCCCCCACTACTGGCAGGGGGTTGGTGCTGGACCTAAGCTCCAGCCCCCTCTACTGGCAGGGGGTTGGTGCTGGACCTGTAGCTCCAGCCCCCTCTACTGGCAGGGGGTTGGTGCTGGACTGTAGCTCCAGCCCCCCTCTACTGGCAGGGGGTTGGTGCTGGACCTGTAGCTCCAGCCCCCCTCTACTGGCAGGGGATGGTGCTGGACCTGTAGCTCCATACCTCCTCTACTAGCAGGGGGTTGGTGCTGGACCTGTAGCTCCAGCCCCCTCTACTGGCAGGGGGTTGGTGCTGGACCTGTAGCTCCAGCCCTCCTCTACTGGCAGGGGGTGTGGCTGGAACTGTAGCTCCAGCCCCCCTCTACTGGCAGGGGTTGGTGCTGGACGAGCTCCAGCCCCCTCTACTGGCAGGGGTTGGTGCTGGACCTGTAGCTCCAGCCCCCTCTACTGGCAGGTTGGTGCTGGACCTGTAGCTCCAGCCCCCTCTACTGGCAGGGGTTTGTGCTGGACCTGTAGCTCCAGCCCCCCTCTACTGGCAGGGGGTTGGTGCTGAACCTGTAGCTCCAGCCCCCCTCTACTGGCAGGGGTTGTGCTGGACCTGTAGCTCCAGCCCCCTTCTACTGGCAGGGGGTTGGTGCTGGACCTGTAGCTCCACCCTCCCCTACTGGCAGGGGGTTGGTGCTGGACCTGTAGCTCCAGCCCTCCTCTACTGGCATGGGTTGGTGCTGGACCTGTAGCTCCAGCCCTCCTCTACTGGCAGGGGGTTGGTGTTGGACCTGTAGCTCCAGCCCCCCACTACTGGCAGGGGGTTGGTGCTGGACCTGTAGCTCCAGCCCCCACTACTGGCAGGGGGTTGGTGCTGGACCTGTAGCTCCAGCCCTGCTCTACTGGCAGGGGGTTGGTGCTGGACCTGTAGCTCCAGCCCCCCTCTACTGGCAGGGGTTGGTGCTGGACCTGTAGCTCCAGCCCTCCTCTACTGGCAGGGGTTGGTGCTGGACCTGTAGCTCCAGCCCCCTCTACTGGCAGGGTTGGTGCTGGACCTGTAGCTCCAGCCTCTCTACTGGCAGGGGGTTGGTGCTGGACCTGTAGCTCCAGCCCCCCACTACTGGCAGGGGGTTGGTGCTGGACCTGTAGCTGCAGCCCCCACTACTGGCAGGGGGGGTTGGTGCTGGACCTGTAGCTCCAGCCCCCCTCTACTGGCAGGGGGTGGTGCTGGACCTGTAGCTCCAGCCACCCTCTACTGGCAGGGGGTTGGTGCTGGACCTGTAGCTCCAGCCCCCTCTACTGGCAGGGGTTGGTGCTGGACCTGTAGCTCCAGCCCCCCATTACTGGCAGGGAGGGGTTGGTGGTGCGACCTGTAGCTCCAGCCCTCCTCTACTGGCAGGGGGTTGGTGCTGGACCTGTAGCTCCAGCCCCCTCTACTGGCAGGGGGTTGGTGCTGGACCTGTAGCTCCAGCCCCCCCTCTACTGGCAGGGGGTGGTGCTGGACCTGTAGCTCCAGCCCCCTCTACTGGCAGGGGTTGGTGCTGGACCTGTAGCTCCAGCCCCCCCTCTACTGGCAGGGTTGGTGCTGGACCTGTAGCTCCAGCCTCCCTCTACTGGCAGGGTTGGTGCTGGACCTGTAGCTCCAGCCCTCCTCTACTGGCAGGGGTTGGTGCTGGACCTGTAGCTCCAGCCCCCTCTACTGGCAGGGGGTTGGTGCTGGACCTGTAGCTCCAGCCCCCTCTACTGGCAGGGGGTTGGTGCTGGACCTGTAGCTCCAGCCCCCCTCTACTGGCAGGGGTTGGTGCTGCCTAGCTCCAGCCCCCCCTACTGGCAGGGGTTGGTGCTGGACCTGTAGCTCCAGCCCCCCTCTACTGGCAGGGGGTTGGTGCTGGACCTGTAGCTCCAGCCCCCCTCTACTGGCAGGGGGTTGGTGCTGGACCTGTAGCTCCAGCCCCCCCTACTGGCAGGGGTTGGTGCTGGACCTGTAGCTCCAGCCCCCCTCTACTGGCAGGGGGTGGTGCTGGACCTGTAGCTCCAGCCCCCCTCTACTGGCAGGGGGTTGGTGCTGGACCTGTAGCTCCAGCCCCCTCTACTGGCAGGGGGTTGTGCTTGGACTGTAGCTCCAGCCCCCTCTACTGGCAGGGGGTTGGTGCTGGAACTGTAGCTCCAGCCCCCTCTACTGGCAGGGGGTTGGTGCTGGACGTAGCTCCAGCCCCCTTCTACTGGCAGGGGGTTGGTGCTGGACCTGTAGCTCCAGCCCCCCCTTTACTGGCAGGGGTGGTGCGGACCTGTAGCTCCAGCCCTCCTCTACTGGCAGGGGTTTGGTGCTGGACCTATAGCTCCAGCCCCCTCTACTGGCAGGGGTTGGTGCTGGACCTTAGCTCCAGCCCCCCTCTACTGGCAGGGGTGGTGCTGGACCTGTAGCTCCAGCCCTCCTCTACTGGCAGGGGTTGGTGCTGGACCTGTAGCTCCAGCCCCCCCCTCTGCTGGCAGGGGGTTGGTGCTGGACCTGTAGCTCCAGCCTCCTCTACTGGCAGGGGGTTGGTGCTGGACCTGTAGCTCCAGCCCTCCTCTACTGGCAGGGGTTGGTGCTGGACCTGTAGCTCCAGCCCTCCTCTACTGGCAGGGGTTGGTGCTGGACCTGTAGCTCCAGCCCCCTCTACTGGCAGGGGGTTGGTGCTGGACCTGTAGCTCCAGCCCCTTACTACTGGCAGGGGGTTGGTGCTGGACCTGTAGCTCCAGCCCCTTACTACTGGCAGGGGGTTGGTGCTGAACTGTAGCTCCAGCCCCCTCTACTGGCAGGGGTTGGTGCTGGACCTGTAGCTCCAGCCCCCCTCTACTGGCAGGGTTGGTGCTGGACCTGTAGCTCCAGCCCCCCTCTACTGGCAGGGGGTTGGTGCTGGACCTGTAGCTCCAGCCCCCTCTACTGGCAGGGGTTGGTGCTGGACCTGTAGCTCAGCCCTCCTCTACTGGCAGGGGGTTGGTGCTGGACCTGTAGCTCCAGCCCCCCTCTACTGGCAGGGGGTTGGTGCTGGACCTGTAGCTCCAGCCCTCCTCTACTGGCAGGGGTTGGTGCTGGACCATAGCTCCAGCCCCCCTCTACTGGCAGGGGGTTGGTGCTGAACCTGTAGCTCCAGCCCCCACTACTGGCAGGGGGTGGTGCTGGACCTGTAGCTCCAGCCCTCTCTACTGGCAGGGGGTGTGCTGGACCTATAGCTCCAGCCCCCCTCTACTGGCAGGGGGGTGCTGGACCTGTAGCTCCAGCCCCATTCTACTGGCAGGGGGTTGGTGCTGGACCTGTAGCTCCAGCCCACTCTACTGGCAGGGGGTGGTGCTGGACCTGTAGCTCCAGCCTCCTCTACTGGCAGGGGTTGGTGCTGGACCTGTAGCTCCAGCCCCCTCTACTGGCAGGGGGTTGGTGCTGGACCTGTAGCTCCAGCCCCCCTCTACTGGCAGGGGGGTTGGTGCTGGAACTGTAGCTCCAGCCCCCTCTACTGGCAGGGGGTTGGTGCTGGACCTGTAGCTCCAGCCCCCTCTACTGGCAGGGGGTTGGTGCTGGACCTGTAGCTCCATACCTCCTCTACTGGCAGGGGGTTGGTGCTGGACCAATAGCTCCAGCCCCCTCTACTGGCAGGGGGTTGGTGCTGGACCTGTAGCTCCAGCCCCCTCTACTGGCAGGGGGTTGGTGCTGGACCTGTAGCTCCAGCCCCCCCACTACTGGCAGGGGGTTGGTGCTGGACCTGTAGCTCCAGCCCCCCTCACTGGCAGGGGGTTGGTGCTGGACCTGTAGCTCCACCCACCTCTACTGGCAGGGGTTGGTGCTGGACCTGTAGCTCCAGCCCTCTTCTACTGGCAGGGGGTTGGTGCTGG
>WNGS01163229.1:10014-27343 GCA_020271785.1 Procambarus virginalis | reverse complement strand
TTAATACTAACTTACCACACAATCTTACGTAAAAGCCTTGGTCCACTAAGCAGGATACAAGGTTTACACTGAAACAAGCTAGGGTAAAGCTCTACTATACACACTGGGGTAGTCAGCTTAGGGTAGGGGACCACGTGTTTACACTGGGACCCCCGTTAGCATAACAGGTAAGAAAAATACTTAAATACACTTACTACACCCCAGGTATACTACTCTACACATAGAACGATAGGTATGCCAGACATATACAAAAATGAGTAATGGAGTACTTAACCAACTAAGTCACAGAAATAAAGAATTAAGAGGAAGGAGGAGAGCACGTCCGAACAGCACAGGCAGTCAGCAGAGAAGAGCGTCTCCCTGCAGCATGCGTGTGGTGCCGGGAAGAGCCCAATTGATCATACAGCTATACACATTAAAACATCTTCCCCTTATGCCTCATATTGCTACTTTCCTCATTCTACGGGTAGTTAAACTTATAACAATGTTACTTAATCCACAACAAGTTTAAGAGTCTAAATGCTTTGTGAGCAACACGAATAGTCGTACTTCTGGCAGGGATGATTACAAACAGCTTCAGCTCTCTATGCGTGCCCTGCCATATTGTCGTTAATAAGCTCAATTTTGACCTCTGGTTTCCATCTAAAGAACCCAGAGTCGTAACACTCCTCCCCCCTTCAGAGAAAAAAAAATGTGACTACTAGATAGTAGTCATATTTTTTGTAAGAGTACACAGAATAAAAAGGAATCCATGACATACAAGATAATCAATCAAAACAACAATTTCTCTGCAAAAAAAAAAACAAAGGAATTCTCTGAAAGAAAAAACATACACAAAAACAAAAAAAAAAAAACAAAAGGAAGTAAATAAATTGGACACGGGATATTTAATGTCACAGGAGAACCTAAAAAAAAATAACTAAAGCATGACATTTGGTATGGCTTCCTGCGGCTCAGATGAATGTTACTCAGGCAAGCGGGACAGAGCGTCGGCTATCACGTTGAGCCGGCCCGGTAGGTGGATAATAGATAGATTAAAGTCCTGTAGGTACAATGCCCACCTGAGGATGCGTTTATTTTTCTGCTTCATCTGATTCATGAAAACTAATGGGTTATGGTCCGTGTACACTTCCACTATATTACCTGTGAGGTACACTTCGAACTTTTTGCAAGTTAGCACTAGCGCCAACGCCTCTTTTTCTATCACCGAATAATTGCGCTGCGCCTTGTCAAATTTCACAGAGTAATAATATACTGGGTGTTCCACTTTATCATCCCCAGTTTGCAACAACACTGCACCAGCACCCGAGTCAGACGCGTCAACTTGAATTTTAAACGGACGGTCGAACCTTGGACTAGCAAGCACTGGGGCGGAAGCTAAGATCAATTTCAAGTTTTTAAATGCCTCTGCACAGTCCGATGACCACTTAAATTTAACGGCCTTCCGCAACAAATCTGTGAGAGGAGTGGCCACACTGGAAAAGTTCTGACAAAAGCGTCGGTAGTACGCACACATACCGATAAATCGTTGAATGTCCTTTTTAGACCTGAGCACTGGATAGTCCAGAATAGCACTAATTTTGTCTTGTCGAGGTAACACTTTTCCTTGGCCCACTTCATAACCGAGGTACGTCACTGTGCCTTGGCCAAAATGACACTTTTTAGCATTTAAGGTTAGATTTGCATGTTTCAACACTGTGAACAACTGGCGTAACCTAGCTATGTGGTCAGCCCAATTAATATCAAAGAGCACAATATCATCTAAATACGCCCGACAATTTGGCACATTAGCGAGCAAAGAGTTCATTAGCCTCTGGAACGTGGCAGGGGCATTACGCAAGCCGAATGGTAACACTTGATACTCAAACACACCCTCGGGTGTCACAAACGCCGTTAGTTGTTTAGCACGTTCAGTGAGAGGGATTTGATAGTACCCTCTCGAGAGATCGAACTTAGACACATACGTGGCGTTCCCGATTTCGTCGATACAGTCCTCG
This sequence comes from Procambarus virginalis, assembly GCA_020271785.1. NCBI lineage: Eukaryota > Metazoa > Arthropoda > Malacostraca > Decapoda > Cambaridae > Procambarus > Procambarus virginalis. The sequence goes on along the minus strand of WNGS01163229.1, from coordinate 25,346 downwards.
AGACGTGGCAACGGATAGGCGTCCACTATGGTCACCTTGTTGAGCTGCCGATAATCGGTGCATAATCGCCAGGAGCCATCTGGTTTGGGGACCAAAAGGCAGGGCGAGCACCAAGAGCCCTGGCTCGGCCTGATGAGGCCGTGCTGGAGCAAGAAGTCGACCTCCTTACGGACGATGGCCTTCTTTTCCGGACTCATCCGATAGGGTTGAAGGCGAATGGGGGTGTAGTCCGTCAACTCGACATCATGGTAAATGGCATCAGTCTGGGTCGGGACCTCCCCGAACAGACTGGAGAATTCGTCAAGCAACGACTGCACCTCGTCACGTTGGGACATCTGCAAATGGGACAGTCCCTCCTCCACAGCATTCACAGAACTAGAATTATTGAGAATGAGATTAGTTGGGTCCCCAGAACAATCATCCCCTCCCTCACTGGAAATGGAAACATTGGTTAGTGCAATGGGCCTGGGGCCCTGGAACTTCTTCAGCCGATTCACGTGTACGAGCATTACCTGTTTACGCTTATCAGAGTGTCTCACTTTGTACGTGAGGTCCCCAGTCTTCTCTGTCACAATGTAGGGGCCCTCGTACTTGTGGGACATAGTGCTCCCCAGTCGAGGCTTTAGTACCAGGACAGGGTCACCGGGCTGAAATACCCGCAACTTAGCCTTGGCATCGTTCCGTTCTTTCATATTCTCTTGGGCCTTCCCAAGATACTTTAGTGCCGCAGCCTTGCAGTCCTTGAGTCTCTGGTGGTGTTGCGCAAAGAAAGCCGAACCTTCGGTTAACGTTACGTTCCCTAACAGATTCTCCTGTAACATTTGCAAGGGTCCACGAACTTTATGGCCAAAGACTAACTCAAAAGGAGAACAACCCAGTGAACTTTGCAACCCCTCCCTAGCAGCAAACAAAACATACGGCAAGTTCTCGTCCCAGAAGGTATGGGAACTCTCGCACGATGTCTTCAACATCTGCTTCAGAGTTAGATGGAACCTTTCAATGACCCCCTGACTCTGTGGATGGTATGGGCTGGAAACCTTATGAGTTATTCCATGGTCCTTACAAAATTGTTCAAAAATATCAGACTTAAAGTTAGTACCATTGTCAGTCTGCACAACCCGAGGCAGTCCAAAAGTGGAAAAAAATTGCAACATACGAGCAACAACAGTCTTTGCTCGGATGTTCCTTACAGCAAAAGCCTCTGGGTAACGAGTCGTGATACACATCATCGTAATTAGATAAATATTACCAGACTTAGTTCTAGGTAATGGACCAACACAGTCCATTACCACATGAGAAAATGGTTCCTCCGGCACGACAATAGGCTTAAGAGGAGCTTTAGGTGGAGTCTGGTTTGGTTTCCCAACAAGTTGACAAGCAATACATGCATTACAAAATTTTGCCACATCGCTTTTCAGCTTGGGCCAGAAAAAGTACTTGCAGATTTTGTGATACGTAATATTAATGCCTTGATGTCCCCCCATAGGATCATCATGGGCAGCTGACAAAACTCTTTCTCTATAGCAGGTCGGCAACATAACCTGGTGGACTACCTCCCACTCATTTGACAAGGGAGCACTCTGAGGTCTCCATTTTCTCATCAAAATCCGATCATTGTAGTAGTACCCAGTTGCTGCGTCTACAATTTCCTCCCTAGAGACGGCTGTCTCGTGACAATCTGCAAGACTGGGGTCAGCTTTTTGTAACTCACTCAAGGAGGCATCCAGGCCTTGGTCAGATGCCATTGGCCGAGGCTCAACAGTGTTCTCCACCTCCCCACTACTCTCGGTAGGCGGGGTGGCAGGCTCTCCACAATGTCCTCGGCCCCGTCATCGAGTCGGGCCATGAATGTGTCCGCAAGGTCCACTGGGCTTTCACCACTCGGAAGGTCCCTCGTGTCCTTGGGATTTACCACCTTGGCAAGCACAGGGCTGCCCTTACATTTAAGTCCCATAGACCTAGTCACCACGCACGCAGGGTACACAACATTATCCTCTGCGGTGGGTGAATCCAGGCAAACCTTTGGGGTAGGCAACATAACAGGCAGTCTGGAGTCCCCTACCTTATCCCCGGCTAAATCATTACCCAATATTACATCAACATTAGGGAAAGGTAGGTACGAAGTGACTCCGACTGTACAAATACCCTTGTGGAAATCAGATTCCAGGGTAACCTTACGGAGGGGTACTGCTCGAGTATCACTAGTGACACCCTCGACCAGTACCACCTCTCCAGTGTCGAGAGTATTGGCACCTTGCAAAGCACTCTCTAAAATTAAAGTCTGGATGGCACCGGTGTCTCGGAAGATCACCACGTCCCTCCAGGAAGAACCCTCAGACAAAAGTAGTCTCCCTTTCGATAAGAATGGGGTAAGCAGGTCCAACCACTGTGGGTTGGAAGTCTTACTCCCTAACCCTTCAGAAGGCCTCAAGCCCTGTGTCACAACGAGAGCATTGGGTCTTTTTTCCGGGTACAGTTGCCAACAACGGCTAATATTGTGGGTTGAACTTTTACAGTGACCACAGAAACGTCGGGGAGAAGAGACATTACTAACCGAATTACCCTTCGGTTCACTCTTTAGTGTCGTGGGGCTAGACAATTTAACAGGGTTAGTTATGTCTGAAACAGAAGGTGCATTAGGTGAAGGTTTAGAATGAGCTGGTCTGGACTGGCTGTGGGTATAAGTTTTGTTACTCTGTGGGGTAAAATTATTTTTATTGGGCCTTTTGCCCGCCAACTGGTAGTTTTCTGCCATCTTGGCCAAGTCCCCTATTTTAGAATTTAACTCTACCCTTCCTCTAAGGTATTGCGAAATATATTCTGGCATACTATCTATAAAGTGTTCTACTAAGACTACATTTCTGAGTGCCTGGTATGTTTCGGCTTTAGCCGAGCGAATCCATTTATCAAACAATCTAATTTGCTCATTGGCAAATTCAGTGAACGGTTGGTTGTGAGTGGGCCTAAGGTTGCGATAAGTTTGGCGGTGAGCTTCAGGAGTAATTTCGTACGCCCTCAAAATTCTTTCCCTGACTTCATCATATACAAAACACTCGTCGTCAGGCATATTAATAAAAATATCTTGTGCTTTACCCCTAAGCCGCCCCTGCAAGATTTTCACCCACTCTTCCCTTGGCCAGTTCATGGACATGGCTAGTCTCTGAAAATGGTTAAAAAATCTTTCAGGGTCTGACTCTGAAAATTCAGGCAAGTTGTGTTTTTTATCAGAATGTCTGGAGTTCGAGTCCCCAGTAGGTGGTACCATTCTTGCCGCCTCATTTTTGAGCCTTTGCTCTTCCACTTTAGCATTTTGTTCTGCTACTCTGGCCTCTTGCTCTGCCAGTCTTAACTTGGCTAGTGTTAATTCTAATTCTATATTTCTACTCACTGCACTTTCCCCTGAATTGGGTTCGCATAAAATTGTATCACTTGGCACTAGTTCTTGGTCTATACAATGCCGTAAAATTTCATTCATCAAAGTCCACTTTCTATCTGCGTCATTTAATTCTAGGCCAAATTCCTTGCCTAACAATATTAAATTTGCTTTGTTGAGCTTCTTTATCTCTATCACTGAAGGGTTCATTGCCAGTCTCTGCATTTCAGATGACATGACTAAAAATTTTAGCTCCTAGCCACAGAAAAAATTAAAAATTAAAAAATTGGAAAAAACAAAAATTTGCACGGCCCCTAACACAAGGCCACACTAACCTTAATCGTGAAGAGATCCAGCTGGGTGTCCAGTCAGTGCAAAGAATGTTCTACGCCAGATGAGCTGGACCCTAGGCTAGCCCACAACCGTTCTGCGGAAACAAGAATTTTTAGTTTTGGCACTCAAAAATCTAATTTTTTACAATAATAACGTTCCTCCCGGACAGGCCAACCACTTGTTATGAACAATAGTGGGCTTGCTATGGGGAACTGGTACTATTAAGGGGTAAGGGTAAGTAGAATAGAGGTATCAAGATATGGGAGAACAAAAGGCCCGGCCCCCAAAATAAAATATCCACAATAATAAATGCTTGCTACTAAACCCGGTTAGTCTAGGAATAGATTATTGTACTCCCACACAGGAAAAGGGATACTCTGTTCAAACTTACTTATTTATTAACCCCTTAACACCCCCCATACACAATCACACCAATAACAATTTAATACTAACTTTACCACACAATCTTACGTTAAAAGCCTTGGTCCACATAAGCAGGATACAAGGTTTACACTGGAACAAGCTAGGGTAAAGCTCTACTATAACACACTGGAGGAGTCAGCTTAGGGTAGGGGACCACGTGTTTACACTGGGACCCCCGTTAGCATAACAGGTGAGAAAAAACTTAAATACACTTACTACACCCCAGGTATACTACTCTACACATAGAACGATAGGTATGCCAGACATATACAAAAATGAGTAATGGAGTACTTAACCAACTAAGTCACAGAAATAAAGAATTAAGAGGAAGGAGGAGAGCACGTCCGAACAGCACAGGCAGTCAGCAGAGAAGAAGCGTCTCCCTGCAGCATGCGTGTGGTGCCGGGAAGAGCCCAATTGATCATACAGCTATACACATTAAAACATCTTCCCCTTATGCCTCATATTGCTACTTTCCTCATTCTACGGGTAGTTAAACTTATAACAATGTTACTTAATCCACAACAAGTTTAAGAGTCTAAATGCTTTGTGAGCAACACGAATAGTCGTACTTCTGGCAGGGATGATTACAAACAGCTTCAAATCTCTATGCGTGCCCTGCCATATTGTCGTTAATAAGCTCAATTTTGACCTCTGGTTTCCATCTAAAGAACCCAGAGTCGTAACAGAGCTACAGTTCCACCACCAACCCCCTGCCAGTAGAGGGGGGGCTGGAGCTACAGGTCCAGCACCAACCCCCTGCCAATAAAGGAGGCATGGAGCTACAGGTCCAGCACCAACCCCCTGCTAGTAGATGGGGACTGGAGCTACAGGTCCAGCACCAACCCCCTGCCAATAGAGGAGGGATGGGAGCTGCAGGTCCAGCAACAACCCCCTGACAGTAGAGGGGGGCTGGAGCTACAGGCCCCACACCAACCCCCTACCAGTAGAGGAGGGATGGGAGCTGCAGGTCCAGCACCAACCCCCCTGCCAGTAGAGGGGGGCTGGAGTTACAGGTCCAGCACCAACCCCCCCCTGCCAGTAGAGGGGGGCTGGAGTTACAGGTCCAGCACAATTCCCCTGCTATTAGAGGAGGGCTGGAACTACACGTTCAGCACCAACCCCCTGCCAGTAGAGCAGGGATGGAGCTACAGTTCCAGCACCAACCCCCCCTGCCAGTAGTGGGGGGCTGCAGCTACAGGTCCAGCACCAACCCCCTGCCAGTAGTGGGGGGCTGGAGCAACAGGTCCAACACCAACCCCCTGTCAGTAGAGGAGGGCTGGAGCTACAGGTCCAGCACCAACCCCCTGCCAGTAGAGGTGGGCTGGAGCTACAGGTCCAGCACCAACCTCCCCTGCCAGTAGAATGGGGCTGGAGCTACAGGTCCAGCACCAACCTCCTGCCAGTAGAGGGGGGCTGGGGCTATAGGTCCAGCACCAACCCCCTGCCAGTAGAGCAGGGATGGAGCTACAGTTCCAGCACCTACCACCTGCCAGTAGTGGGGGGCTGGAGCTACAGGTTCAGCACCAACCCCCTGCCAGTAGAGGGTGGGCTGGAGCTATTGGGCCAGCACCAACCCCCTGCCAGTAGAGGGGGGCTGGAGCTACAAGTCCCGCACCAACCCCCAGCCAGTAGAGGAGGGATGGAGCTGCAGGTCCAGCACCAATCCCCTGCGAGTAGTGGGGGGCTGGAGCTACAGGTCCAGCACCAACCCCCTGCCAGTAGTTGGGGGCTGGAGCTACAGGTTCAGCACCAACCACCTGCCAGTAGAGGGGGTCTGAAGCTATACGTCCAGCACCAACCCCCTGCCAGTAGAGCAGGGATGGAGCTACAGTTCCACCATCAACCCCATGCCAGCAGAGGAGGGTGGAGCTACAGGTCCAGCACCAACCCCCAGCCATTGGATTGGGGGGGGGCTGGAGCTACAGGTCCAGCACCAACCCCCTGCCAATAGAGGAGGGCTGGAGCTTCAGGTCCAGCACTAACCCCATGCCACTGGAGGGGGGCTGGAGCTGCAGGTCCAGCACCAACCCCCTGCCAATAGAGGAGGGCTGGAGCTGCAGGTCCTGCACTAACCACCTGCCAGTAGTGGGGGGCTGGAGCTACATGTTCAGCACCAACCCCCTGCCAGTAGAGGGGGGCTGGAGCTATTGGGCCAGCACCAACCCCCTGCCAGTAGAGGAGGGCTGGAGCTACAGGTCCAGCACCAACCCCCTGCCAGTAGAGGACAGATGGAGCTACAGGTCCAGTACCAACCCCCTGCCTGTAGATGGGGTCTGGAGCTTCTGGTCCAGCACAACCCCCTGCCAGTAGAGGGGGGCTGGAGCTACAGGTTCAGCACCAATACCCTGCCAGTAGTGGAGGGCTTGATCTTCAGGTCCAGCACCAACCCCCCACTGCCAGTAGAGGAGGGCTGGAGCTACAGGTCCAGCACCAACCCCCTGCCAGTAAAGGAGGGATGGAGCTACAGGTCCAGCACCAACCCCCCTGCCAGTAGAGGAGGTATGGAGCTACAGGTCCAGCACCAACTCCCTGCCAGTAGAGGTGGGCTGGAGCTACAGGTCCAACACCATCTCCCTGCCAGTAGAGGGGGGCTGGAGCTACAGGTCCAGCACCAACCCCCTGTCAGTAGAGGGGGGCTGGAGCTACAGGTCCAACACCATCTCCCTGCCAGTAGAGGGGGGCTGGAGCTACAGGTCCAGCACCAACTCCCTGTCAGTAGAGGGGGGGCTGGAGCTATAGGTCCAGCACCAACCCCCTGCCAGTAGAGGGGGGCTGGAGCTACAGTTCCAGCACCAACTCCCTGCCAGTAGAGGGAGGCTGGAGCTACAGGTCCAGCACCAACTCCCTGTCAGTAGAGGGGGGCTGGAGCTATAGGTCCAGCATCAACCCCCTGCCAGTAGCGGAGGGCTGGAGCTACAGTTCCAGCACCAACCCCCTGCCAGTAGTGGGGGGCTGGAGCTACAGGTCCAGCACCAACCCCCCTGCCAGTAGTGGAGGGCTGAAGCTACAGGTCCAGCACCAACCCCCTGCCAGTAGTGGGGAAGCTGGAGCTACAGGTCCAGCACCAACCCCCTGCCAGTAGTGGGGGGCTAAAGCTATAGGTCCAGCACCAACCCCCTGCCAGTAGTGGGGGGCTGGAGCTACAGGTCCAGCACCAACCCCCTGCCAGTAGTGGGGGGCTGGAGCTACAGGTCCAGCACCAACCCCCCCTGCCAGTAGTGGAGGGCTGAAGCTACAGGTCCAGCACCAACCCCCTGCCAGTAGTGGGGGGGCTGGAGCTACAGGTCCAGCACCAACCCCCTGCCAGTAGAGGGGGGCTGGAGCTATTGGGCCAGCACCAACCCCTGCCAGTAGAGGGGGGCTGGAGCTACAAGTCCCGCACTAACCCCCAGCCAGTAGAGGAGGGATGGAGCTGCAGGTCCAGCACCAAACCCCTGCCAGTGGAGGGAAGCTGGAGCTATATATCCAGCACCAACCCCCTGCCAGTAGTGGGGGGCTGGAGCTACAGGTCCAGCACCAACCACCTGCCAGTAGAGGGGGGCTGGAGCTATAGGTCCAGCACCAACCCCCTGCCAGTAGAGCAGGGATGGAGCTACAGTTCCAACACCTACCACCTGCCAGTAGTGGGGGGCTGGAGCTACAGGTTCAGCACCAAACCCCTGCCAGTGGAGGGGGGCTGGAGCTACAGGTTCAGCACCAACCCCCTGCCAGTAGAGGGGGGTTGGAGCTACAGGTCCAACACCAACCCCATGCCAGCAGAGGAGGGCTGGAGCTTCAGGTCCAGCACCAATCCCCAGCCATTGGATTGGGGGGGGGGGGCTGGAGCTACAGGTCCAGCACCAACCCCCTGCCAATAGAGGAGGGATGGAGCTTCAGGTCCAGCACTAACCCCATGCCACTGGAGAAGGGCTGGAGCTGCAGGTCCAGCACCAACCCCCTGCCAATAGAGGAGGGCTGGAGCTACAGGTCCAACACCAACCCCCTGCCAGTAGAGGGAGGCTGGAGCTACAGGTCCAGCACCAACTCCCTGTCAGTAGAGGGGGGGGCTGGAGCTTCAGGTCCAGCACCAACCCCCCTGCCAGTAGAGGAGGGATGGAGCTACAGGTCAAGCACCAACCCCCTGCCAGTAGAGGGGGCTGGAGCTACAGGTCCAGCACCAACCCCCTGCCAGTAGAGGGGGGCTGGAGCTACAGGTCCAGCACCATCTCCCTGTCAGTAGAGGGTGGGCTGGAGCTTCAGGTCCAGCACCAACCCCCCTGCCAGTTGAGGAGGGATGGAGCTACAGGTCAAGCACCAACCCCCTGCCAGTAGAGGGGGGGGCTGGAGTTACAGGTCCTGCACCAACCCCCTGCCAGGAGAAGGGGACTGGAGCTACAGGTCCAGCACCAACCCCCCCCCCCCTGCCAGTAGAGGGGGGCTGGAGCTACAGGTCCAGATCCAACACCCTGCCAGTAGAGGGAGGCTGAAGCCACAGGTCCAGCACCAACCCCCCTGCCAGTAGAGGAGAGGCTGGAGCTACAGGTCCCGCACCAACCCCCCTGTCAGTAGAGGGGGGCTGGAGTTACAGGTCCAGCACCAACCCCCTGCCAGTAGAGGGGGGCTGGAGCTACAGGTCCAGCACCAACCCCCTGCCAGTAGAGGAGGGATGGAGCTACAGGTCCAGCACCAACCCCCTGCCAGTAGTGGGGGGCTGGAGTTACATGTTCAGCACCAACTCCCTGCCAGTAGAGGGGGGCTGGAGCTATTGGGCCAGCACCATCCCCCTGCCAGTACAGGGGGCTGGAGCTACAAGTCCCGCACCAACCCCCAGCCAGTAGAGGAGGGATGGAGCTGCAGGTCCAGCACCAACCCCCTGCCAGTAGAGGAGGGATGGAGCTACAGGTCCAGCACCAACCCCCAGCCAGTAGAGGGGGGCTGGAGCTACAGGTCCAGCACCAACCCCCTGCCAGTAGAGGGAGGCTGGAGCTACAGGTCCAGCACCAACCCCCTGCCAGTAGAGGAGGGCTAGAGCTTCAGGTCCAGCACCAACCCCATGCCACTGGAGGGGGGCTGGAGCTGCAGGTCCAGCACCAACCCCCTGCCAGTAGAGGAGGGCTGGAGCTACAGGTCCTGCACCAACCCCCTGCCTGGAGAAGGGGACTGGAGCTACAGGTCCAGCACCAACCCCCCCCCCCCCTGCCAGTAGAGGAGGGCTGGAGCTACAGGTCCAGCACCAACCCCCTGCCAGTAGAGTGGGGCTGGAGCTACAGGTCCAGCACCAACCCCCCCCCTGCCAGTAGAGGGGGGCTGGAGTTACAGGACCAGCACCAACCCCCCCCCTGCCAGTAGAGGAGGGTTGGAGCTACAGGTCCAGCACCAACCCCCTGCCAGTAGAGGACAGATGGAGCTACAGGTCCAGCACCAACCCCCTGCCCGTAGATGGGGGCTGGAGCTTCTGGTCCAGCACAACCCCCTGCCAGTAGATGGGGGCTGGAGCTATACGTCCAGCACCAACCCCCTGCCAGTAGAGGAGGGATGGAGCTACAGGTCCAGCACCAACCCCTGGCCAGTAGAGGTGGGCTGGAGCTACAGGTCCAGCACCAACCCCCTGCCAGTAGTGGGGGGGGGCTGGAGCTACATGTCCAGCACCATCCCCCTGCTATTAGAGGGGGGCTGGAGCTATAGGTCCAACTCACCCCCCTGCCAGTAGAGGGGGGCTGGAGCTATAGGTCCAACTCACCCCCCTGCCAGTAGAGGGGGTGCTGGAGCTACAGGTTCAGCACCAACCCCCTGCTTGTGGAGAAGGGGGATGGAGCTACAGGTCCAGCACAAATCCCCTGCCAGTAGAGGGGGGATAGAGCTACAGGTCCAAAACCAACACCCTGCCAGTAGAGGGGTGCTGGAGCTACAGGTCCAGCACCAACCCCGTGCCAGTAGAGTGGGGGCTGGAGCTACAGGTCCAGCACCAACCCCCCTGCCAGTAGAGGGGGGCGGAGCTACAGGTCCAACCCCAACCCTCTGCCAGTAGAGGGGGGGCTGGAGCTACAGGTCCAGCACCAACCCCCTGCCAGTAGAGCGGGGCTGGAGCTGCAGGTCCAGCACCAACCCCTGCTAGTAGAGGTGGGCTGGAGCTACATGTCCAGCACCAACCCTCTGCCAGTAGAGGGGGCTGGAGCTACAGGTCTAGCACCAACCCCCTGACAGTAGAGGTGGGCTGGAGCTACAGGTCCAGCACCAACCCCCTGACAGTATAGGTGGGCTGGAGCTAAAGGTCCAGCACCGAGCCCCTGCCAGTAGAGGTGGAATTGAGCTACAGGTCCAGAACCACTGCCCTGCCAGTAGAGGGGGGCTGGAGCTACAGGTCCAGCACCAACCCCTTCCAGTAGAGGAGGGATGGAGCTAGAGGTTCAGCACCAACCCCCTGCCAGTAGAAGGGGGGTGGGCTGGAGATGCAGGTCCAGCACCACCCCCTGCCAGTAGAGGTGGACTGGAGCTACAGGTGCAGCACCAACCCCCTGCCACTAGAGGTGGACTGGAGCTACAGGTCCAGAACCAACCCCCTGCCAGTAGAAGGGGCTAGAGCTACAGATCCAGCACCAACCCCCTGCCAGTAGAGGGGGGCTGTAGCTACAGGTCCAGCACCACCCCCTGATAGGAGAGCATGGCTGGAGCTACAGGTCCAGCACCAACCCCCTGCCAGTAGAGGAGGGCTGGAGCTACAGGTCCAGCACCAACCCCCTGCCAGTAGAGGGGGGCTGTAGCTACAGGTCCAGCACCAACCCCCTGCCAGTAGAGGGGGGGCTGGAGCTACAGGTCCAGCACCAACCCCCTGCCAGTAGAGTGGGGCTGGAGCTACAGGTCCAGCACCAACCCCCTGCCAGTAGAGTGGGGGCTGGAGCTACAGGTCCAGCACCAACCCCCCTGCCAGTAGAGGGGGGCGGAGCTACAGGTCCAGCCCCAACCCTCTGCCAGTAGAGGGGGTTCTGGAGCTACAGGTCCAGCACCAACCCCCTGCCAGTAGAGCGGGGCTGGAGCTGCAGGTCCAGCACCAACCCCTGCTAGTAGAGGTGGGCTGGAGCTACATGTCCAGCACCAACCCTCTGCCAGTAGAGGGGGCTGGAGCTGTAGGTCTAGCACCAACCCCCTGCCAGTAGAGGTGGGCTGGAGCTACAGGTCCAGTACCAACCCCCTGCCAGTAGAAGGGGGCTGGAGCTACAGGTCCAGGACAATCCCCCTGCCAGTAGAGAGGGGGCTGTATATACAGGTCCAGCACCAACCCCCTGCCAGTGGAGGTGGGGCTGGAGCTATATGTCAAGAACTAACCCCCTGCCAGTAGAGGGGGGCTGGAGCTACAGGTCCAGCACCAACCCCCTGCAAGTAGAGGTGGGCTGGAGCTACAGGTCCAGCACCACCCCCTGCCAGTAGAGGGGGCTGGAGCTACAGGTCCAGCACCAACCCTTGCCAGTAGAGGTGGGCTGGAGCTACAGGTCCAGGACCAACCCATGCCAGTGGAGGGGGGGCTAGAGCTACAGGTCCAGCACCAACCCCTTTTAGTATAGGGGGTCTGGAGCTACAGGTCCAGCACCATCCCCCTGCCAGTAGAGGGGGGCTGGAGCTACAGGCCCAGCACCAACCCCCTGTCAGTAGAGGGGGTTGGAGCTACAGGTCCAACACCATCTCCCTGCCAGTAGAGGGGGCTGGAGCTATAGGTCCAGCACCAACTCCCTGTCAGTAGAGGTGGGGCTGGAGCTATAGGTCCAGCACCAACCCCCTGCCAGTAGAGGGAGGCTGGAGCTACAGGTCCAGCACCAACTCCCTGTCAGTAGAGGGGGGCTGGAGCTATAGGTCCAGCACCAACCCCCTGCCAGTAGAGGGGGGCTGGAGCTACAGGTCCAGCACCAACTCCCCTGCCAGTAGAGGAGGGATGGAGCTACAGGTCAAGCACCAACCCCCTGCCAGTAGAGGGTGGGCTGGAGCTTCAGGTCCAGCACCAACCCGCCTGCCAGTAGAGGAGGGATGGAGCTACAGGTCAAGCACCAACCCCCTGCCAGTAGAGGGGGGCTGGAGTTACAGGTCCTGCACCAACCCCCTGCCAGGAGAAGGGGACTGGAGCTACAGGTCCAGCACCAACCCCCCCCTGCCAGTAGAGCAGGGCTGGAGCTACAGGTCCAGCACCAACCCCCTGCCAGTAGAGGGGGTCTGGAGCTACATGTCCAGATCCAACACCCTGCCAGTAGAGGGAGGCTGAAGCCACAGGTCCAGCACCAACCCCCTGCCAGTAGAGGTGGGCTAGAGCTACAGGTCCAGCACCAACCCCTTGCCAGTAGAGGTGGGCTGGAGCTACAGGTCCAGCACCAACCCCCTGCCAGTGGAGGGGGGGGGGCTGGAACAACAGGTCCAGCACCAACCCCCTGCCAGTAGAGGGGGTTGGAGCTTCAGGTCCAGCACCATCCCCCGTGCCAGTAGAGGGTGGCTGGAGCTATAGTTCCAGCACCAACCCCCTGCCAGTAGAGGTGGGCTGGAGCTACAGGTCCAGCACCAACCCCCTGCCAGTGGAGGGGGGGGGGCTGGAGCTACAGGTCCAGCACCAACCCTCCTGCCAGTAGAGGGGGTTGGAGCTTCAGGTCCAGCACCAACCCCCTGCCAGTGGAGGGGGGGCTAGAGCTACAGGTCCAGCACCAACCCCCTTTTAGTATTGTGGGTCTGGAGCTACAGGTCCAGCACCAACCTCTGCCAGTAGAGGGGGGCTGAAGCTACATTTCCAGCACAACCCCCTGCCAGTAGAGGGGGGCTGGAGCTACAGGTCCAGCACCAACCCCTGCCAGTAGAGAGGGGTCTGGAGCTACAGGTCCAGCACCAACCCTCCTGCCAGTAGAGTGGGGCTGGAGCTACAGGTCCAGCACCAACCCCCTGCCAGTAGAGGGGGGCTGGAGCTACAGGTCCAGCACCAACCCTCCTGCCAGTAGAGGGGGGGGGGGTTGGAGCTTCAGGTCCAGCACCAACCCCTGCCAGTAGAGAGGGGTCTGGAGCTACAGGTCCAGCACCAACCCCTGCCAGTAGAGAGGGGTCTGGAGCTACAGGTCCAGCACCAACCCTCCTGCCAGTAGAGGGGGGCTGTAGCTACAGGTCCAGCACCAACCCTCCTGCCAGTGGAGGGGGGGCTGGAGCTACAGGTCCAGCACCAACCCCCTGCCAGTAGAGGGGGGCTGGAGCTACAGGTCCAGCACCAACCCCCTGCCATTTGGGAGGAGAGGGTGGAGCTACAGGCCCAGCACCAACTTCCTGCCAGTAGAGGGGTGTGAGATTTTTCTCTACGCCTACCTCCCTTAGGAGGTGGACTACAAGTTTAAAGGCTGCTCTTGGCAGTTAAGCATGAGTCCAGTAGAAAAAGGAGAAGCGGGAGCAAACCGCCAGGCTTCCACCAGCAGGGGTGAAAACCTGTCCACAATAGGCCGCTGGTTCCTCCTAGTTAACATGACGTTAAAACCAATAAAGGGTAACCGACGGGTTCTCACAATCAAATTTTATATTTGTTGTGGCGCTATGAATTGGAATTCGAATTCCCAAGAGCACAGCCGTCATATCAAAGATCAAAACAACAATATCATATATCAGAACATGGGTGTGGCACAGAATAGTTGAAGGTTGACATCAAAGACCGTTTAACAAAATTAAACAATTTATTAATAACAAGAGACTAGACTACTACATTATCGAGTTTACATTTACGTTAATGTCCCTCCAGTGGCACTATAACCAACAGCTAACTAGCAACCCTTGCTGTGTGGCTGCATACTGAACTAACCTGAACACAGGTGTGCCCACTGATGACGCAATATTGCAAATTCAAAGAAACATATCACAGACTAAGTTACACCGCAGCGAGTGATTTAATTACGTTAAAGTCCATCCAGTGGCATTTGCAACACAGCTATTCAACAGCCCCTCGAGAAATGACAGCAGGCTCCATCCTGCTGACACTTCGGGCTGACAACATGAACTAACTGAACAAAAGTTATCCACTGATGACACAAGCAAGCAATCAATAGTGACACGACTTAAGGTGTCAGCTACTCTAATCACGAACTTAAGGTCCTCCCGCCCAACAGGAGCGACCCCCGTAACTAGGCGGGTAGTCCAACAGTGACTCCCCCTATCACAACTAAAGTGAACAAAGTCAGGCAAGGTGGGATTCTGGGACACAGCTCCACTCATCCCTAAGTTACTTTACCCTCGTCACTAGACGATAACCAAAAGAAATTGCCTTAATCAATTACAACATTGATTATGTGAATAATGATGGAAATTGACTGATCACAGCAGTCAGCAACAAGTACTACTTTAATCACAAACAAGTGTCTCACGCTAGACACAACATGATAGTACTCTACGTTAACACAAGTCCTCTTGTCACAATAACTCAAACTCTTAAATTACATCACACTTGACTCCTTGCAAGTATTCAGTGAGTAATTCTTAATTAAGGTCAAACGGACCACTAATTACATCCCAATTGAGTTACGTTAACTAAGCCTACCCCAAGTGGGTGGCTTCTCAACAGTCTGTGTATCATTAATTACTTTTACTATGAGTGCTAATTACCCTAATTAACCTCGAGCAATTAATTAACTGTCACCAGGACCGATAATTAATCATACATAAATACGTCTCGCTCCGCACTGCCTAAACAGGTCTCATCAAACACTGTGAATTCACGGAAGAGGAGTTAATTACTAATTAACAATGAGTGCAACTTAATCCACTGTCACCAGACAGAATATGATTAATATAACGTATTATGCTAACCCATGATCTCGCTTTACCGAGTCATCTGAGTCCTCAAGACTCCAGACGTTAATTACTCCACTAATTATCATGAGCCACTAATTGCCCTAACCCTGAAAGGCAGTTAGTCTCGAGCAACTGACGTTAACACTATCACTGACAGACTCTGACAGATCCTCTCCCACTACGTGAATTCATGATGAGAATGCTATTACATAATTAGCTAGAGTGGTCAATTAATTGTCACAAGGACAATTAATTGCACCGAAACGTATTCCACAAGCTCAAGTTCAATACTGTTCCTCCCATAACAGCCCCACTCATTCAACAACTACAAATGTGCACCCCCTTATCCAGTTAATTACCCCTAATTAACTCACGGATCCTCAAGTGTCTCAACACAACTTAAAGAAACAAAGTAACCCTAAGGTTAATA
>WNGS01163228.1:24642-38119 GCA_020271785.1 Procambarus virginalis | reverse complement strand
TACCTTTGCAGAACTCGTCAACCTCATGCTAGTTGAAGAATTCTTAAGGCGTGTACCTCCTCCTGTCCGTTTATATTTAGCAGATAAAGAAGAGACCGACCTAGTGAAATGTGCGAAGTCGGCTGACACTTACAGCCTCATCCACCGGCTGACACCAGAACCACCTACCAGTAAGAAGTCTTGGTACAGTTACGAGAAAGTGAATACAGACCAAGCTACCTCGCAATTGTACTGTAAGTATTGTAGACTCTATGGACATACCATAGAAAAATGTGGTAAGTCTCAATACAAAGGTAATACTGAATCCACCAAACCCAAACAGACTCCTCCTAAGTCCGGTAAGCCTGTAATGAATGTTGGTGTTCATGTTAATGATCTTTCTCTCTTCAGTAAACATCTGTATCCTGGAACTATCACTACCAACGGTTCAGATTCTGAGGGACGTTTTAAACTTAAGATCTTGAGGGACACAGCGGCTCTTCAATCAATAATCTTGAAATCAGCTGTGCTCAATGTCGCCTACACTGGAGAAACTGTCTTCATCACTGACCTCACTGCTACTACTCCTTATCCTCTCGCCAGAGTCCACCTGGATTGTCCCTTCGTGACCGGTGAAGTCCAAGTCGCCGTCAGGGAAAAGCCTTTTCCCATGCCTGGAGTGCAACTTCTCCTGGGCAACGACTTGGCAGAAGACCTGCAACCGACCAACCTGATCGTCAAGGACAAACCCCAGGTGGGTAACTCTATGTTGGATAATCCGATTTTTGAGCATGTTCCAGCAAAGGTTCAAGAGAGTGATGAAGTTTCTCCTCCGGTTTTGGTGACCACCCGTGCACAAGCTGCACGACCGCAACCAGCTGACTCTACTACTACCGCTGTCCCTCAAGACCCTTTGAAACTACCCCCAAATCTCACCGCCTTGGAGTTCCGTAAGTTACAGAGGGAAGATCTTACCTTGACACCATTATTCTTTCAGGCTGAGACTCAATCTGACAGTATCCCTGGGTTCTTCCTAGAGAACGAGTTGCTCTACCGCAGATACAGACCCAGTAAACTGAAGGAGGAGAACGATTGGGCCAACGTCGAACAACTAGTGATTCCTACCAGCCTGCGGCCCACTATTCTACACCTGGCCCACGGAGCACTGTCACACTACGGTTTTAACAAGACCTACCATGGGATTCGACAAGACTACTATGGCCAGGTATGGTTAATGATGTCAAACAACATGTCAAAGTATGTCATACATGTCAGATGGCAGGTAAACCGAACGTCTCTATCCCCAGAGCACCACTGACACCCATCCAGGTGCCTGCAGAACCTTTCCACAGACTTATTATAGACTGTGTTGGTCCTTTACCTCGGACCAGTTCTGGCAACGCCTATATACTAACCATCCTGTGTCCTACCACCAGATTCCCGATAGCAGTTCCAGTAAAGAACATTACGGCTGCTACTGTGGTAAAAAATTTGCTGAAGATCATCTCCCAGTATGGATTTCCAAGGGAGATTCAGAGTGACTGTGGCACCAACTTCACCAGTGATCTCTTCAAACGGACACTGGAAGAGTTCAACATCACACAGGTACTGTCCAGCCCCTATCATCCTGCTTCACAGGGTTCTCTTGAGCGTAGTCATCAGACTATTAAAACACTCCTAAAAAAGTTTTGCAATGAGACCTCTAAGGATTAGGATAAACAACTTGATCTCATCATGTGTATTTTCAGAAGTCTTCCCAATGAGTCACTAGGAGTATCTCCTTATGAGATGCTCTACATACGTAAGTGCCGTACTCCTCTCAAGGCTTTCAAGGACTCTCTACGTGATGCCACCTTCAGTGAGCATCAGAATGTGCCCCAGTTTCTTCAAAACCTACAACACATTCTCGAGAGGGTGCATTCCTTTGCTAAAAACAACCTATTGAAAGCCCAAGAGAGGATGAAGACTCATTACGACCAGCACAGCCAAGTAACGAAATTTAAACCGGGATACTTCGTACTTGCCTACTTTCCTATCCCAGGTTCTCCTTTGCAAAACAGGTTTCAGGACCCTACCGTGTCAAGGAGTGCAGAAACAACTACAACTACGTTCTCGAAACTCCCGATAGGCGGCGGAAGACCCAGTTGTGCCACGTCAACCTACTGAAGCTATATCATGGTACTCCTCCCACTGTGCTAATTAACTACTCAACCTTTACAGGTCCATACAGCCACAGTGAGACCTTCCCTGCTTCTCCTCTCGAAAGCACTGACACTGAGGCAGCGCTTTCCAACTCGGAAATCCTAACTGATATCCATAATTACTTTCAGGACAATAATAGTGCTCCTTTACCATGTTCTAATACTATTCTCGCCTCGCCAGATATCACCAAGCCTTTCATCCTCCATGTCGACGCCAGTGGTACCGGCATCGGGGGTGACCTGATGCAACAAAGAGGCGAAGAGATTCTACCTACTAGCTACCAGGAAGTACAGCACGATAAAAAGGAGCTACTCATCGTCCTGAACAGGCAGCACTTTGCACCATACCTGCAAAGTACTCGGTCTACCAACATCTTCACGGACCACAATCCTCTACGCTTCTTACATCAAGCCAAATTCAATAACCAACGTCTGCTACATTGGACTTTATATCTACAAGACTTCAATCTGAAGATCTGTTACATCAGGGGTCTGACAACATCATCGCCGATGCCCTCTCCAGAGTTCATGAGGTAGAGGCAGCTCCACCTACCACTCTTCCTCCTGAAAACGTGACTTCTTCCGGAACCGCAGGCTTCGGGGGAGAGTTGTGGCGATAATCTCTTTCAAGAGAGATTGAGCCTGCTCTTCCCTTCAGCAGTCACGTTTAATGCTACATTCAAGATACGTTCAGCAGCAGCAAAACGTTTGTCAAGGCAGCCACACGCACCTGCATACCCCACCTGCACCCCCCCCCCACACTCCTCACCGGCTCAGCGCGACACTTCAACAAG
The DNA here is from genome assembly GCA_020271785.1 of Procambarus virginalis. Lineage (NCBI taxonomy): Eukaryota > Metazoa > Arthropoda > Malacostraca > Decapoda > Cambaridae > Procambarus > Procambarus virginalis. Next base: position 35,145 of record WNGS01163228.1, on the reverse strand, counting down.
CTAACTACCAGTCTTCACCTGCCTGCATCCTGATTGGTTGATGTCGCCATCAGCACACCTGCACTCGCACTACGCACGCCATCTAGCCAAGTTGATTTCTAGGTCGCACCAAGAGATTTTCCTCAGAATATTCTCGTGCTCGTAGCTGTGAACACCTAACTGATATACATTGTGTATCAAGTAGAGGTTCTTAGCTTGCGCTAATATTCTCAGCACCATTTTATTAATCTTTGCATTCTTGTTAACGTAACCAGTCACTTAATCATTTTTATGTCATACGTTTTTCACTTGTTATTTTTGCACTGCCTCGTCAAGGGATTGTTTTTATTTAAATTTGTTTTCTAGAGTAATTAAAATTTCATTGTTTATACTTTGTGTTTTGTGTGTCTTCCCTTACCTTACCACAGACAATCAGGCTAACAGTCTCTTTTTTTTTGTTATGTGACCAGGCTTTGACACCTGCCATTGGAGGACTGCCGAACATCAATACTCCACTACTTTACCGTCACAATATATATATATATATATATATATATATATATATATATATATATATATATATATATATATATATATATATATATATATATTGTGACATTGTTGACGTGTTGTTGACGTTGAGCTTGGTGTGTAGCGTCCAACGTGTGTTCTTTTTGAAGACGTTCTAGAGCCAGATCAGCTTGCTGTTTTTCGTGTTCGCGTTGCATCTCCAGGTGACGTTGTTTTGCTTCAAGTTGGACTCTTTCACGCTCTCTTAATGTGGCCAACTCACGTTCTTCTCGTCCTTGAAGTAGGAGGGCCTCTCTTTCACTTTCTTCCTTTCTCAGTGTGGCCTCTCGCTCCTTGAGGCGGATTTCTTCTTTCTTGAACTGGAGCTCTTCCTTCCTGATGGCAGCTTCACGCTCTTGCTCTTCCTTCCTGATGGCAGCTTCACCCTCTTGCTCTTCCTTCCTGATGGCAGCCTCACGCTCCCTGATTGCAGCTGCTTCCTTTTGTTGCTCCCGCTCGATTTTAGCAAGTTCAAGTTTGAGTTTCATTGCCGTCAAATCATGCTTATCTGAAATAGTGTATGGTTGTGAGTATCAGAGTCTATAATACCTTCATCTAAAAAATGATCTAATAGTAGATTATGTACTTCATGCTTGTTGGCTCCATGGGGAACTTCTAGGTGATACTCATGTGCAAGAGTTAACAAGTCGACCCTCTTAGCATGACGTAAGTTCTCTATTTCACCTTCTGGATTTGACTGGAAAGCTTGCATACGAAACATGGTGAAAATAGCAAATAAATGAGACACGAATATTCTGTGGTGATATGGTGAATGTCAGAAACAGGAAAACGTGGCAACTGGTACCTATCCTGTGAAATTGTTAATAATTAAAGTTAATTCAAGATGGTAAATGATTAAGGTCGCAGGAAATCTTGTACCCGGTACTCACTGTGGGAGGATAAAGACAAGAAAATCCTACTAATTAGTTGAAACTGAGTTTCGAAAAACAAGTGAAACACTAAATGGTTCCAAAGTAAATTAGGTAGTCCAAAAATGTAGGCATACCTTGCCGAGTCACTATAGAACATAAGCAAGTTTTCCCACTGAAATTAAATATGGTACTTACAGAATTAGCGAACTTTGTGCTCACAAGAAAGAAAGCTAATTCCCTACCTGAAGTAAGTACCATCAATTCTGACTGACGAGTAGGGGTGCGAGTGTCAACTGGTGACGAGAACAATTGGCGAGGTCCCAACTCGTCAATAAAAGTCCGTGCGAGAGGAACTATGGCCCTCTTTATCCTCCTAGAGTCGGATTGCAGAAATTAGGTGCTATTGACCCGGAGACAGACCACAGTACCAGGGTACCTATATGATGATCTGCCTAAAATATGAGAAATATCTGAGGGACAAAAGATGTTAAACACGTGTAATAACACGGAGGGAGAGACGACCAATTAAGAGTATGACTGCGGCCTACAGTCACCACGTAATCCAAAGTTGTCTCACACTCACCATAAGCTACTCGCGTAATGCACAATATACACAGCACCATATGAATAATAAAAATGATTAGTGAAAATATTGAAAGCAAGGGAATTAAAGCCAAGTACGCTTACCACAATTACCAATACCTGAGTGAAGCTCCTAGGACAGGCCCCCAAATATATGTGACGGTAAAGTAGTGGAGTATGGTGTTCGGCAGTCTTCCACTGGCAGATGTCAATGCCTGGTCACACATATGTATATAAAAAAAAGAATGACTGCTTGTCTGATAGTCTGTGGTAAGGTAAGGTAAGATACACAAAACACAAGATAAACAATGAAATTTAATTACTCTAGAAAACAAATTGAAATAAAGACAATTCCTTGGCATTAAAGTAGTGCAAAAGAAATAACAAGTGAAAATATATAACAAGATGAATACGAGACTGGTTACGTTAACAGGAATACAAAGATAAAGTGGTGCTGGGAATATATGAGCAAGCTAACAACCTCTATTTGATCACACGAGGTGAATCAACTAGATGTTCTCAGCTATAGAGCACAAGATATTCTGAGGTGGTACAGCTCGCTGGCTCCAACGTTGACTTGACGACTTGCGTGAGTGGTGGAGGACTGGAGTGGCGAGATCACGAACAGCCAATGAAAATGCAGGCAGACCCATAGCTGGTAGTTTGCTAGTTGAAGTGCAGTCGGCGAGGAGTGTGCGGGGGGAGGGGGTGCAGGTGTGTGTGGCTGTCTTGATATACATTTTAGCTACTGTAGAACGTATCTTGAATGTAGCTTGAATGTGACGATAGCAGGAAAGAGCAGGCTCAATCTCTTGGAAGAGATTATCGTCACAATGTATATAATATATATATATATATATATATATATATATATATAATATATATATATATATATTATATATATATATAATATATATAATATATATATATATATATATATATATATATTATATATATATATATATACATATATATATATATATATATATATATATATATATATATATATATATATATATATATATATATATATATATAATCTCTTTCCTGAATTCTCTTTATTTTCTTCCCCAAGGCTATAACTTCCTAATAGCAAAACCAATAACAAATAGTAACGATGAACGAAATAGTTTAATAGTGGCCACCGGTGATTAGACCTAATTTACCCTCGAGCAGAGTTCCTTATGACTTGCAGACCTAGACAACCTCTACTGGAAGTGATATGCTATAAAAGAGTCCAGTCTGTTATCGTCTTGGGAGGTGACAAGACAACGGAAGGAATATAAAGTGTTAGAATGAGACCGGTCTCCTTGCTAATTACTTGTTAAGTGTGTGTGGGTAATTTTATGAGCGATAAGAAGCCTTTTTTTAATTAATTTTATATCTCAATTCTCTAATGATTTGTAAAGTATCTGGAGAATATGTAGGATTATATGTATTTCCTTGTGTGCATGAATGTGTATGAGTGTCAAAGTCAAGTGGTAATTATGAGAACTTGAACTTGAAGATGTCCATAGAGCTGGCAAGCAGGGATGGAAGAGGCACGGGTAGGATTAAGGAAAACATGAAGGAGGATTAGGAGGTTGGGAGGAGAGTGGGATGGACAGGGTAGTGGCCTAACCACTTTGGCTTGGGGAGTGATTATGAAGTGATATGAGTTGATATGTGTTTTGATAGGGAGGCAAGGTTGTACTCATAAATGATGGTGATGATGTTATGGTGATGATTTTTTATTTTTTTTTTTTTTTTTTTAAGATGAATGATTGCTGGCTGCCAGCAGCAGCAAGCTGTAGCTGTCGCACAACAGGAGGAGAGAAGTTGCCATGCGAGGACAGAGTTCCAGTCTTGATGCCGCATCCGTAGAGCAGTGCTGTGGTGACTTACTGATGTATTGTTGGTATAGGATCTTGTAGGTGATGTATACAGTGAATTTGTCCTGGTTGGTAGAGGTATTGGTGACTGATGTTGGCTTGTTAGCTCGTAGTTCGTTCTTGTTAGGTGTATAAAGGATCAGGAGGTTCCCATTCATCATCCTCCTCACGTGGTAGATTACTAAGTATTCTGGGCTGAGGGTAATTCCTGTTGTGGATGTACCGCCTGACTTTTTGCTGTAGTGACATCCTCCTTGTTCTGTGAGGCTGGTCTCGTATTTCATAGTTGGTTGTGTTGTACACCATAAAGGGATCGTCACGATTTGGTAAGTAGGTGTACTTCATTTTGTATAACTGCTTTGCTGATAGTTTGTGGAGACGTCTATTCAAAGGTTCTATCTTTAATTGGATGTGGAGTCTGTCGGTCCGAATTTTCTCAGCAAGTGTCACTCCTGCTACAAATCTGAGTGCTCTATTTTAAACCCTTTGAAGTTTCAGCATATTAGACTTTTTAGTAAGAGCAAGTGGGGTGTATGGGTATTCCAGGATAGGTCGAATAAGCATTCTATAAAGATGTAGCTTCACATGCTGTGGGGCTTGCCTGAATCGGTACAGCCGGGCTAGTTGTGCTTTGGCTAAGGTTACTTTCTTATTATTAATATGTTCAGTGGAATTCAAGAGTCTCGATATTTCATAACCTAGAATTGTAGTAGAGTTCTCAACCTGTATTAACGTGCCACCAATGTTGATGGCCCTAAGTGTACTAGCCCAGCTGCCCACTGAGCACAGTTGAATCTTGTTAGGGTTTGTCACAATTTTCCAATCTTGTTCCCAACTTGCTGTGGCTGCTAGTTCCTCTTTCGTCTTCCTTATGACTGAATCGTGTTTAGTTCCTTGGCCAGCAGGCATCGACGACACTACATGGATGACATCATCTGCAAATTGAGTTATAATAGTGTCGTTATAAATAGGGCGTGGCAAGTCATTTACAAAAAGATTGAAGAGGAGTGGGCTTATGCACGATCCCTGAGGAACTCCTGCTGTCGGCATAAAGGAATCAGCTTCCTTGTTGTTAAACATTGGAATTATTGTTCTATGGCTTAGAAAATGTCTGACAATTCTAAGGAGGGTCTAGTTGTGGTGTGGTATGGATTGCAGCTTGAAGAGCAGACCATTATGCCATAGGTAATTATGAGAGTTGAAGTAAATTTCTGAGTGTAATACGATCAGTGCAAAAGTTAACAACTAGATTTCTTCAGGAATTTAAGAATTAATTTAACTCTTTCCTGCATAATAGTGAACTAAATCATGTGTGTGTGTATTTAGTTTGTTTGTACAACATGTATTTATTATCTCGAGTTATATGCTTGCAAACAACAGTGATATATGATCGTTTTCAGAGAAGTTCGTTTATATGATCGTTTTAAGAAGGTGAGAAGTTCGAGCTATAATTTCTAATAGCGGAATGATGAAAGGGTTGAACTCAAGTTTAATAATGGACCCAATTCCTAAGGGGACAGATGAGAGGTCCCTTCACCAAGGGTGGCAATACCTGTGTTGTTGATGCTACTACAAGAAACATCCGTTTCTTCCTCCGGCTGTAAAGCTTGGAACACTATGGAGACATAAGCGGCGTGTCTGGACCTAAATGAACTATATGGTCACCTGGATGGACATAAGGACTTGTTGTCTTCTGAATGGACATAAGGACTTGTGGTCTTCTGGATGGACATAAAGACGTATGGTCTTCTGGATGGACATAAAGACTTGTGGTCTTCTGGATGGACATAAAGACTTGTGGTCTTCTGGATGGACATAAAGAATTGTTGTCTTCTGGATGGACATAAAGACGTATGGTCTTCTGGATGGACATAAAGACTTGTGGTTTTCTGGATGGACATAAAGACTTGTGGTCTTCTGGATGGACATAGAGACTTGTGGTCTTCTGGACGGACATAAAGACTTGTGGTCTTCTGGACGGACATAAATACCTCTGGTCTTCTGGACGGACATAATGTACTTCATTATGTCCACAAGAAGACTTGTGGTCTTCTGGATGGACTTAAAGACTTGTGGTCTTCTGGATGGACATAAAGACTTGTGGTCTTCTGGATGGACATAAACACTTGTGGTCTTTTGGATGGACATAAACACTTGTGGTCTTTTGGATGGACATAAACACTTGTGGTCTTTTGGATGGACATAAACACTTGTGGTCTTTTGGATGGACATAAACACTTGTGGTCTTCTGGATGAAAATAAAGACTTGTGGTCTTCTGGATGGACATAAACACTTGTGGTCTTCTGGATGGACATAAACACTTGTTGTCTTCTGGATGGACATAAACACTTGTGGTCTTTTGGATGGACATAAACACTTGTGGTCTTCTGGATGGACATAAACACTTGTGGTCTTTTGGATGGACATAAACACTTGTGGTCTTCTGGATGGACATAAACACTTGTGGTCTTCTGGATGGACATTAGAACATCTTCATGTATTGATCTAAGTTCAGGGAAGAAACTACAGCATGGCAGAAACTTTGTCACTTTTTCTATTCAGTAGACAATAGACCACACATTAGAACTTTGCATTGAGAATGGGGAAGGAACTTTGCCTGCAGAAGCAAACACTGTTGTTTATTTCTGTTACTTCTTAATTGCCGTCAGGTAGAATAATAGATATTGTTTTCGCCTGCAGCCTCCTTCGGCTTTCCACTCGACCAAATTATTGATATCTTTACCCAGGACGGCATCCTGGACATTTGCAGATTGGTTAATAGACCAGCAGCATCCCTTTAAATCTTTTTAAATCGAAATTTGATTAACCTACGTGGTGGGCATCAGTGTATCGATTACTGCCCGTGGTTTCTCTTTGACAGTGGATATTGCAATTTTACTCCCTTTCAGGAAATTTTACTCATCCTACCCTACTGCTATTCCTCCACTTGATTCTGAGACATCGGGAGATGAAATTGACGCTTTGTATGTTCTCTTCTAAGAAATATTGCATTCCAGACCGCAACAATAATCGTAGGATGTGTAGGACCACCTGCAAAGATAGTTAGAGTCTTGCAATTTGTACGACAATGTTAACTTAAATCCATTTTCGAGAAATTTCGTTAGTCATTGAAGCCAAAACCCATAAACCGTTTCTATGCATCCACATTTATATCTTTACTGCAGGCAGATTTATGTTTGTATTATGTTGAGTTATTATTCAAGGAACCTTCTGCCACAGTCCTAGAGACAGCCGGTGACAGGTGTAACGAGGACCAGCACTCTCAGGCTGGTAGTGTTGCTCAGGGACCAGCACTCTCAGGCTGGTAGTGTTGCTCAGGGACCAGCACTCTCAGGCTGGTAGAGTTGCTCAGGGACCAGCACTCTCAGGCTGGTAGTGTTGCTCAGGGACCAGCACTCTCGGGCTGGTAGTGTTGCTCAGGGACCAGCACTCTCAGGCTGGTAGTGTTGCTCAGGGACCAGCACTCTCAGGCTGGTAGTGTTGCTCAGGGACCAGCACTCTCAGGCTGGTAGTGTTGCTCAGGGACCAACACTCTCAGGCTGGTAGTGTTGCTCAGGGACCAACACTCTCAGGCTGGTAGAGTTGCTCAGGGACCAACACTCTCAGGCTGGTAGTGTTGCTCAGGGACTAGCACTCTCGGGCTGGTAGTGTTGCTCAGGGACCAGCACTCTCAGGCTGGTAGTGTTGCTCAGGGACCAGCACTCTCAGGCTGGTAGTGTTGCTCAGGGACCAACACTCTCGGGCTGGTAGTGTTGCTCAGGGACCAACACTCTCAGGCTGGTAGTGTTGCTCAGGGACCAACACTCTCGGGCTGGTAGTGTTGCTCAGGGACCAACACTCTCGGGCTGGTAGTGTTGCTCAGGGACCAACACTCTCAGGCTGGTAGTGTTGCTCAGGGACCAGCACTCTCAGGCTGGTAGTGTTGCTCAGGGACCAACACTCTCAGGCTGGTAGTGTTGCTCAGGGACCAACACTCTCAGGCTGGTAGTGTTGCTCAGGGACCAGCACTCTCGGGCTGGTAGTGTTGCTCAGGGACCAGCACTCTCAGGCTGGTAGTGTTGCTCAGGGACCAGCACTCTCAGGCTGGTAGAGTTGCTCAGGGACCAGCACTCTCAGGCTGGTAGAGTTGCTCAGGGACCAGCACTCTCAGGCTGGTAGAGTTGCTCAGGGACCAGCACTCTCAGGCTGGTAGAGTTGCTCAGGGACCAACACTCTCAGGCTGGTAGTGTTGCTCAGAGACCAGCACTCTCAGGCTGGTAGAGTTGCTCAGGGACCAGCACTCTCAGGCTGGTAGAGTTGCTCAGGGACCAGCACTCTCAGGCTGGTAGAGTTGCTCAGGGACCAGCGCTCTCAGGCTGGTAGAGTTGCTCAGGGACCAGCACTCTCAGGCTGGTAGAGTTGCTCAGGGACCAGCACTCTCAGGCTGGTAGAGTTGCTCAGGGACCAGCACTCTCAGGCTGGTAGTGTTGCTCAGAGACCAGCACTCTCAGGCTGGTAGTGTTGCTCAGGGACCAGCACTCTCAGGCTGGTAGTGTTGCTCAGGGACCAGCACTCTCAGGCTGGTAGTGTTGCTCAGGGACCAGCACTCTCAGGCTGGTAGAGTTGCTCAGGGACCAGCACTCTCAGGCTGGTAGAGTTGCTCCAATAACTACCACTCTGGTAATGACAGAGGGGACAGGAAGCCGTCATCCCGGTACTGTTAGAGCCACTAACGCCGCCAGGCTCCTGGCTTAAACAAAGTTATGGATGCCTTTACTCCTGCTCACTCAGAGCCGCTACGAGAGTCAGACACGTGGCGTTTAGACCCTTCCAGGACCAGAGCAACAAGGTCAGACAGGTGTCATACCTAATTGCCGCCACTCACACAACGCAGACATGGTCCTCAGTGACCGAAAATCTTAAATAACTTGGAATCATCAGCCGAGTCTACAGTCTCAATATTGCATGCAACAGAGAGCGCTGCTCATAAATGCACCAATTCAGTGACCCTCGGGGTGGGCTAAATCCTCTGGGTTTCAATCCCTGTAGAGAAATGTTTCTGAGAGTTGATTGGTCAGGCTTCGCTTTGCCCATACATTCCACCAATCATACTCCACAATGTCACACCAATATCGATCGTGTTATTTCTCAAACAATTCATTAATTATGAAAAAAATTCTCAAAATATCCGAATTTTTTTTTTAGACATGAACATAAGTTTTTGTTACACGTGTAAAGTGACCTACTCTCATGAGGTTTTTATAAGGGTACACGGAACGTCACTAGGGATACATGTAAGGTTACTAGGGATATTTGTAAGGTCACTACGGATACATGTAATGTCACTAGGGATACGTGTAAGGTCACTATGGATATATGTAAGTTTACTAGGGATACATGTAAGGTCACTAGGGATACGTGGAAGGTCACTAGGGATATATGTAAGGTTACTAGGATACATGTAAGGTCATTAGGTCTCCGTGGTGTAGTGGTAAGACACTCGCCTGGCGTTCCGCGAGCGCTATGTCATGGGTTCGTATCCTGGCCGGGGAGGATTTACTGGGCGCAATTCCTTAACTGTAGCCTCTGTTTAACGCAACAGTAAAATGTGTACTTGGATGAAAAGACGATTCTTCGCGGCGGGGATCGTATTCCTGGGACCTGCCCGAAACGCTACGCGTACTAGTGGCTGTACAAGAATGTTACAACTCTTGTATATATCTCCAAAATTAGGGATACATGTAAGGTCACTACGGTTACCTGTAAGGTCACTAGGGATACTTGTAAGGTCACTAGGGATACTTGTAAGGTCACTAGGGATATTTGTAAGGTCACTAGGGATACTTGTAAGGTCACTAGGGATACTTGTAAGGTCACTAGGGATACTTGTAAGGTCACTAGTGATACATGTAAGGTCACTATGGATACATGTAAGGTCACTAGGGATACATGTAAGTTCACTTGGGATACTTGTAAGGTCACTAGGGATACTTGCAAGGTCACTAGGAATACATGTAAGTTTACTAGGGATACATGTAAGGTCACTAGGGATACATGTAAGTTTACTAGGGATACATGTAAGGTCACTAGGGATACATGTAAGGTCACTAGGGATACATGCAAGTTTACTAGGGATACATGTAAGGTCACTAGGGATACTGCAAGCTTCCTAGGGACACATGTATGGTCACTAGGGATACATGCAAGCTTACTAGGGACACATGTATGGTCACTAGGGATACATGCAAGCTTACTAGGGACACATGTATGATCACTAGGGATACATGCAAGCTTACTAGGAACACATGTATGGTCACTATGGATACATGAAAAGTTACAAGGGACACATGTATGGACACTAGGGATACATGTAAGTTTACTAGGGATACATGTAAGGTCACTAGGGATTCATGTAAGGTCACTTGGAATATACGTAAGGTTACAAGGGATACTTGTAACGTCATTAGGGATACATGTAAGATCATTAGGGATATATGTAAGGTCACTAAGGATACATGTAAGGTCACTGGGATACATTTAAGGTCACTAGGGATATGTGTAAGGTTGCTCTGGATACATATAAGGTCACTAGGGATACCTCCATTACTTGGTGCTATTAAGTCCAGCG
>WNGS01163228.1:0-10144 GCA_020271785.1 Procambarus virginalis | reverse complement strand
AAAAGAGAGAGTGATTGAGACATATACCTGCCTGTAACCAATTTGATCAGTGTGCTCTCTGCCACTACTACCACAATTCCACAATACCACTGATGTGTTACTGGACACTGAAAACACCAGTTGGCGACCTTTCAGTTAGCAGTAGAGCCCTTTGTCGGGGCAGGCACATGATCAAGAGAGTAGATCATGTTCCCACTCACCTTCAGGTTACGAGGCCGGCCGGAGGTAGACTGGGGGACTCTCCTGGCGACCAGTGGCGCCGTGAAGATTGAGTGAAGACCCGCAGGGCTACAGTAAGTAACAGTTATTGCTACTACTACTTGGTGGTGACTGTTGAGAGAGAGAGACACCCCGACAATATATATATATATATATATATATATATATATATATATATATATATACATATATACATTATATATATATATATATATATATATATATATATATATATATATATATATATATATATATATATGTTATTAAATATGACCGAAAAAGTAAGATTAATATTTCTAACACGAATTTTCTCGATCTTTCTTATGTTTCTTTTCACTGTTGATTGTAAATGAAAAATCAATTCTCCAAAATTCATTTTTATTTCTAGTCTGACGCGACACTTGAGCGCGTTTTGTAAAACTTATTACATTTTCAAAGACTTTAGTTTACACACACACACAACTATAACTGAATAGAGCTTAAACATCTTCGATTTTATATACCTGCATTTGGGTGAGGTGACATGTTACAACAGTATTGGACGAGGAGAAAACAGATTTTCAACACAAGCCAGAACGGGGTATAGAACAGGGTATAGAACGGGGTATAGAACGGGGTATGAGCTAAAGGGAAGGATGGACGTAACTGCAGAGGGCCTATTGGCCCATATTTCTTGATGCTTCTATATTGGAGGGGAGTCTTGAAGTGGGAAGCATCAAGAAATATGGGCCAATAGGCCCTCTGCAGTTACTTCCATCCTTCCCTTTAGCTCATACCCCGTTCTATACCCCGTTCTATACCCTGTTCTATACCCCGTTCTGGCTTGTGTTGAAAATCTGTTTTCACCTCATCCAATACTATTGTAACATGTCACCTCACCCAAATGCAGGTATATATATGTAACCGGACTCACACAATGGTAAACATAACAGCCTAAAATCTCGATTTATCACATCTCTGATAATTAAGCAAATGTCTAATTTACATAGTGCTGAGATTTTATTTGAATTGTTTAATATCTTTTAAATAATATAATTCAATCAGAAAATTGTCAAACGATTTACGTAGAATAATTTTTTTAGATTTAATTATGATAATTTGGAAGCTTAACCCTAAATAAAATCTTAGAATCCTGTCTTGTCCTCAAGCTATATATATGCTCTCGTATTGGTTAAGGTATTTAGCAGTTTGTCCTTCTTCTATAATATAGAAACAAACAAAGAGACATTCTAATTTTTCAGGTATAGAATCTCTATCTTTTAAATAGAATGTCTGTCTGGTTGTCTCTCTCGCTGTCCGAGATCAGAGAGGCAGATGCTAGGAGACCACCCACACCTAACTTTCACACACCAAACTTGGGTGTCATGTGTGTGTCATAGACCAGTCGGGGTTGGCTCAAGTGCCAAACTTTCAGAAATATTTGCCTCTTAAGTACCCCTTTAAATTTTCATGAAGTGTGAAATGAAATCATAAGGTGTCTTCTGCAGAGCTTTGATGCTAACTCACGCCATTTAGGTGGGTGAAAGGTGTTGGTTGTAGAATGGAGAGACACTATGCATGAGCAAAGGGAAGGAGGGTGAGGGAGAGCAGGAGAGATGGTGGAAGAGGGCCTAGACGGGTAGAGAGGGAAAGAGGGAGGAGAGGAGGCAGAGGGAGATAGGGGGAGTGAAAATGGGAGGGGAGGAAAGGAGGAGAGAAAGGTGGAAATTGTGTGAGAATGTAGGATTAAGGGGAGAGGAGAAAGAGGGGTGAGTTTGGGAGAGAGGGTAGAGAAGGGAAGAGAGCAGAGAAGAGGAGTGAGCTGAGGTAGAGGGGGTGAGAGGGCGGATATTGGAGAATGGGGGTTCAACGGTGGAAAGGGTGGAGAGTAGGAGAGAGGGTAGTAGAAGAGAGGGGTTGATAGGGGAAGAGAGAAGAGACGAGGAGGATAAGAGGGAAGTGGATTGGGAGGAGAGAGACACGGGTGCTACCGGGTACCACTTTCAAGATTTACAACAGATTAAATAAACAATATTCTGAGTAAACATGATGGGAATGGAATTATCAGGGAAAAGTGCTCAGCTATCACGACTATATAGCACTGGGTAGGGGTCAGGATAATGATTTGGGATGGGACGGGGGGAAAGGAATGGTACCCAACCACTTGGATGGTCGGGAATTGAGCGCCGACCTGCATGAAGCAAGACCGTCGCTCTACCGTCCAGTCTAAGAGGTTGCGCTCAGTAAAACTCCCAATTTTAGAGAAATTAATAAAAAAAATACAAAGACAGCTAAAATACAGCTAATGTGTTCTCTTTTTTTCCAAAATATATAATCAGTTGTTGATTATTTCCGTGTTGTTAGTCCAGATAACTATAGATGTTATGGTTGAGTGTAGTGACCATATGATCCTTGGCTGGGCCTCGCTGTTTGTGCATTAAATGTTCCTTGGTTGGGCTTTAACATTTAATGGTAAGTGGCTTGAAAAAGTGTCAAGCCACTTAACAATGCACTTGAATATGTACTGGTTTGTCTTGCCGATATACAGAGATGGTTGTGGGGGGGGGGGGCTGACAGTCCTCAAGTGTGCATTTGAATGCATAGACATTCGTCTCTTTTAAGACATTTCGATTGATATTGGTAGTTTCCTGACCAGCTTGGCAGTCTTCTTGCTCTTAGAATGTATTATTTACTCTGTTTTCTTGATGGTGGTCATACGGGTCACTTATCTAGCAATAATGCCTTTCAGGAAACTTTCCTTTGTGTTGTGAACCTTGGAAAAGACGTTTCTGAGGAACATTTTAACAGAAGGAACAGAACAAATTGTTGGCCGTTTCACCTGTGGTAGCATGTTGGCTCACCTTCCATTTAATGCTCTATTTGATATAGTTGACATTGTAATTCGCAAATATCTGCTTGTATCTATCAGGGCGCTCACTACTAGCATTAGGTCACATTCCTATGTTGGTCTCCTTAGTGTAGACTGTTGTTGAGACCCACAATTGTTTTTCGAGATCATTGTCAATAGTTGTCGACAATCTTCAATTGGTCATCAGCGAGGCACTGCTCGTCAAACATACCCGGCCAGCTAGCAGCCAACTAACACACGGTTACTCTCCACCATCTTCACGAACAAGACGGAACAAACAAGTGCCCAACCACAGGGACTGTTCGGTCGAGCGACGGTCTCGCTTCATGCACGTTCAATCCTCGACCTTCCAAGTGGTTGGGTACCATTCCTTTCCCTCCGTCCCATTCCAAATCCTTATCCTGGCCCCTTCCAAGTGCAATACAGTCGTAATGGCTTGACGCTTTCACCTTATAATTTCCTCCCTTCCCTAGGTATCGCAGAAATATCGTAGATTGATAAGCTACAGCGGATCTATTTCTCCCACGTGACCCTTCCCTCATTGTTCTATATTCGGCTCCTTCAATCAAATTATATTAATTTGTAATCTGTTTATAAAAATGTTCGTAGGGCTCACGAAACGCATCTCTTAGCCTCAGGTCACAACACAATTATATAATCACTTTGGGAGATGTTTCAACGTACTTCTCTATGAAGAAAAATATTAGAAATATAGAGATTTGTGGTACAATCATTGATCTCACTATCACTTTCATATTCACTATCATGAAATATATACATATACATACGTACTTAGGAACCAATGTTAGTTGTTCTACATACTACTAAGTTAAAAACAGTTTATATATAAACTAACACATCTAAAAAAAAAATTAATTGTATCAATATACGCAATAAAATTTACATAATCTTAATAGTTAAGTATATTTTGTGCACACTACCGTCTACCTTGAGGGAAGGAATTATCAGGGGAAAGTGCTAAGCCATTACGACTGTAATGGCTTGGCACATATTATTTTTATTGAATTGTTTTGTATGACATTGTGTTGGAATTGAGCTGTGTGTTTACACATACCATTCATTTCGTGAGTGTAGTTTATTATTTATTTTTTCATATTTCATTTCATTTTTAACTGTTTTCCTTATATTTCAGTAAGGAACATCAGATCACTTGATGTTCCCAATTTTCTGATGGGAACATCAGACCATTTGGGAAGGCATCGGACGAGGGAGTGGGGAATGGTGCAGAAGGACGAGGGGGACGGGGAAGTTTGGGATGGTGGGGACGAGGGGATGGGGGGAATGGAAAATGGTGAGGAGGACAAAGGGACAGAGGAGTGGGGCATGGTGGGAAGGAGAGGGGACGGTGGAGTGGGTAATGGTGGGAGGGGCCGAGGAGACAGGTGAGGGGGGGGGGGGAATGTTGGGGGAGGACTGGGGGACAAGGGAAGGTTTGCAACCTGTCCTCAACGCGTGGCTGGGTACTGCTAGTTATTAATAATACAGATAATCGGATAAACATGATAAACAAGACGAAAGGACGAGAAGGCGATGAGTCACAATAACGTGGCTAAAGTATAACGTGGTGTTAAGTCTGCAGACACTAACAATGCTCTCTTCTGCCATGTGAGGGATTCTAATCATCCCATTGATTGGTCTTCCTCCAAAATAATCTTTCCTGCCTCTACTCTACACAGACGCCGTCTTGTAGAATCGGCTCTAATACACAATGTACCAACATGAACTTGAGTCCTGGATTTGTTGCTGTGGACTCTTCCCTTTCACAGTATATACTCAAATGCTCTAATCTTTCTAACAACGTGACCTAACTTAAGCCTACCCCCTCTATTCTTTCTTCCTCTTCCTTTTCTTTATCTCTTCTCCTACGCTCCCTTGCTATCCTCTTCTTATTCTATCTCCTTCTCATTCGTGGTTATAATAGGAGCTGCCTCGTATGGGCCAATAGGCCTTCTGCAGCTCTTATTATTATTACTATCCCCTCTACTACACCTTACTTTGCTCCTCAGCTCTCTCTTCCCTATTTATTGCCTGTCTCTACTTCCTCATCACAATCGACTTGAGAATGGTCCAGGACGGACCGAAACGTCGTCGTCTGTTCACCTTCTAGTGTGTGGTCTGGTCAACAAGGAAGAGAAAGTAAAGATGACGCAAGATAAGAGAACAGAAGAGAAAACAGGGGAAAACGAGATTGATGAAGTTTCTCATAATTTGCATATGAGAAGGCAGTGGTAATGGGTTTTACTTGTCCACATCCGTCTCTGGCGAGACGAGCCTCGACCCCACCATTGCTACCACCCACGGCTATCACATATTAATCTGCCTGCCTCCAGGGTGCAGCCTCCAGGGTGCAGCCTCCAGGGTGCAGCCTCCAGGGTGGCAGCCTCCAGGGTGCAGCTTCCAGGGTGCAGCCTCCAGGGTGCAGACTCCAGGGTGCAGCCTCCTCAGCCTCCGGGGTGCAGCTTCCTGGGTGCAGCCTCCAGGGTGCAGCCTCCAGGGTGCACCCGCAGCGTTCAGCCTCCAGGGTGTAGCCTCCAGGGTGCAGTTTCAGGGTGCAGCCTCCAGGGTGCAGCCTCCGCCTTCTTTGCCAGCAACAACCTCACGAAAAGATGCTGCCAGTATCAGACGCGCTCCAGAACCTGTTTTCACAGATAGAAATATTACCTGTGACTATGAATTTGTTAATAGAAAAGCGTGGCTTTTGTTTTTGCCCTTTATTAGGGCTATTGTTCGATAATATATTCCAGTTTTAGAGGGGCTATTGTTGAAAGAAATATTATGGTTCTCGAGGGCTATTGTTGGAAGAAATATTCCAGTTCTCGAGGGCTATTGTTGGAAGAAATATTCCTGTTCTTGGGCTATTATTGGATGAAATATTCCAGTTTTAGAGGGGCTATTGTTGTATGAAATATCCAGTTCTAGAGGGCATTGTTGGATGAAATACAAGTCATTGATGTGACACATCAAGAAGTCAACACCAGCAATCAACAGCAATTAACGCACAACTATATTCTACCCACTTCAAGACTCCGCTCAAATATAGAAACATCAAGAAATATGGGCCAATAGGCCTTCTGCAGTTCTATCTTTACCCAACTTCTGCAAATCTATACCCATTGTTCCGTGTTCTGGTTTTGTTGAAAGTTTGTTTTCATCCCACTATTGTATTACATCACCTCACCCAAATGCAGGTATAAGAGCCAATGCTGTTTTCAGCATAAGTGTGTGTGGATAACTAAAGTCTTTGAAAATGTAATAAGTTTTACGAAATGCGCTCAAGTGTTGCGTCAGACTAGAAACAAAAATGAATTTTGGAGAATTTATTTTTCATTTACCGTCACCAGTTAAAAAGAAACATAAGGAAAATCGCGAAAATTTCATGTTAATTATTAATCTTACTTTTTTGGTCATATTTAAGTACGGAGGGTGACTGCAGCTCTACCTGTAAGATGTACTCTGAGAAGGGTAGCCATTGGTCGGCAGGCCAGCTAAGTTGATTAGCAAGGGGTCTCAAAGGTTGTAAAAAAGACGTCAATCTCTGACTCTACGAACTGTGGCATTAACTTACTTGCATGGGAGACATTAAAACTGGGAGTAAGACTAGCTGCAGCTTGTTGGCGTTGAGCTTGATGGGTAGTTTCCAACGCGAGTTCTTGTCGACGACATGCTAGAGCCAGATCCGCTTGCTGCTTTTCATGCTCGCGTTGAATCTCCAGGTGACGTTGTTTTACTTTCCAGTTGTACTCGTTCACGCTCACGGAGTAGGGCCATCTCCCATTTGCTGTTGTTCCTTGAGTAATGCGGCCTCTCTTTCTTGCTCTTCTTTCTTGATGGCCGCTTCTGCTTCCTTTTGTTGTTGTATGGCGGCTTGCTGTTGCTGTAGGGCTGCTTGCTGTTGCTGTAGGGCTGCTTGCTGTTGCTCCTTCTCGAGCTTTGCGAGCTCGACTTTCAGTTTCATTGCCGTCAAATCAAGTCTTATCTGAAATAGTGTATGTTCAGTGAGTGTCAGAGTCTTTACCCCTTCATCTAAAAAGTGATCTAAGAGAATGTTAGCATTTCATGCTTGTTGTGCTCCATAGGGGAACATCTAGTTGATACTCATGTGCAAGAGTTTGAAATTCGGTCCTCTTGGCATGACTTACAGTTCCCTATTTCACCTGCTGATCTGAACGGAAAGCTTGGAGACGAACATGGTGAAAATTTAGCAAATAAATGTAAAACGAATATACTGTCATGATATGGTGAATGTCAGAAACAGGACAACGTGGCAAATGGTACTATCCTGTGGAATCTGTTAACAATTAATGTTAATTCACGATGGTAAATGATTAATAATTCAAGATCGCAGGAAATCTTGTATCCGGTACTCACTGTTGGAGAATAAGGGCAAGAAAATCCTACTAATGTAGTGAAACTGAGTTTCTAAAACAAATGAAACATTTAATGGTTCAAAAGTGAATTAGGTAGTCCAAGAATGTAGGCATACTTGACGAGTCTCTATTAGGACATAAAGCAAGTTTTTTCCCACTGAAATGAATATGATACTTACAGAATTACCCCAAACTTTGTGCTCTGAAAAAGAGAAGCTAATTCCCTAACCTAATATCAATTTCATAATCTCTGACCGACGTGTGGGGTGCGAGTGTCAACTGGTGCAGAGAACTACTGCCGAGTCCCGAACTACCTCAATAAAAGTCCGTGCTAGAGGAACTTATTTGGCCCTCTTTATCTCCTTGAGTCGGATTGCAGAATTAAGTGCTAATGACCCCCGGAGACAGACCACAGTAACAGGGTACCAATATGATGATCTGCCGAAATATAGAGAAATATCCTAGGGACCAAAGGGTGGTAAACACGGGTAATAACCACGGAGGAGAGAAAACCAATTAAGAGTATGGACTGAGGGCCTACAGTCACCTACGTAACCCAAAGTTGTCCCACACTCTCCATATGCTATTCCCGAATGCATGCAATAACACAGCCCATATGAATAATAAAATTGCTTATTGAAAATAGTGAAAAGCAAGGGTATTAAAGCCAAGTAAGATACACAAATGATTCTGGTACCAACAGTACCCTGAGTGAGATCCTAGGACAGGCCCCCAGTATATGCGATGGTAAAGTAGTTAGTATGGATTGTCGGCCAGTCCTCCAATGGCAGGTGTCAAAGCCTGGTCACATAACAAAAAAAAAGAGACTGCTTGCCTGATTGTCTGTGGTAAGGTAAGGGAAGACAACACCTAACCAACAGTATAAACTATGAAATTTTAATTACTCTAGAAAACAAATTTAAATAAAGACAATCCCTTGATGAGGCACAGTGCAAAAATAACAAGTGAAAAACGTAGGACATACAAATGATTAAGTGAACTGGTTACGTAAACAAGTAATGCAAAAGATTTATAAAATGGTGCTGAGAGTATTAGCGCAAGCTATACGAACCTCTACTTGATACACAATGTATATCAGTCTAGGTGTTCACAGCTACGGAGCACGAGAATATTCTGAGGAAAATCTCTTGGTGCGATCTATGACGTCAACTTGGCTAGATGGCGTGCGTGTGCGAGAGCAGGTGTGTCTGATGGCGGACATCAACCAATCAGGATTCAGGCAGGTGAAGGAGCTGGGTAGTTAGCTTGTTGAATTGTCGCGCTGAGCTGGTGAGGAGTGTGTGTGGGGGGGGGTGCAGGTGGGGTATGCAGGTGCGTGTGGCTGCCTTGACAAACTGTTTTGCTACTGCTGAACGTATCTTGAATGTAGCATTAACACGTGACTGCCTGAAGAAAGAGCAGGCTCAATCTCCTTGAAAGAGATTTATCGTCACAATATGATATATATAATATACTATATATATATATATATATATATATGTCGTACCTAGTAGCCAGAACGCACTTCTCAGCCTACTACGCAAGGCCCGATTGCCTAATAAGCGGAAGTTTTCATGAATTAATATATTTTCTCTAATTTTTTCTCATGAAATGATAAAGCTACCCATTTCATTATGTATGAGGTCAATGTTTTTTTATGGAAGTTAAAATTAACGTAGTTATATGACCGAACCTACCACCCTACCTAACCTACCAACTATCTTTATAGGATAGTGTAGGTAATTAGGTAGCAGAAAAAGTTAGGTTAGGTTAGGTTAGGTAGGTTAGGTAGTCGAAAAACAATTATTCATGAAAACTTGGCTTATTAGGCAAATCGGGCCTTCATAATAGTAGGCTGAGAAGTGCGTTCTGGCTACTAGGTACGACATATCTGATTATATATATATATATAGTCGTACCTAGTAGCCCAGAACTCACTTTTTGGCCTACTATGCAAGGCCACGATTTGCCTAATAAGCCAAGTTTTCATGAATTAATATATTATTCTCAAATTTTTTTCTTATGAAATGATAAATACTCCATTTCACGTTATGTTTGTGGTCAATTTTTTTTATTGAGTTAAAATTAACGTAGATATATGACCGACCTAACAACGCCTACCTAACCTAACCTAACCTATCTTATAGGTTAGGTTAGGTAGGTAGCCGAAAAGTTAGGTTAGGTTATGGTGTAGGTAGGTTAGGTAGTCGAAAAACATAACAATTAATTCATGAAAACACTTTTCCATTAGGCACAATCGGGCTTGCCATAGTAGGATTGAGAAGTCGTTCTGGCTACTGGTACGACATATACATATATATGGTGTATATATATGATAAATATATATATATATATAATTATAATGATTATATATTATATATATATATATATGAATAATAGATTCATTCGCATATAGTCCTGGGGACCATTCAGGCTTGTTCGCAATATATATATATAATATATACATATAATATATATAATATATATATATATATATATATATATATATATTATATATATAATATATATATATATATATATATATATATATATATATATTATATATATATATATATATATATATATTATATATATATATATATATATATATATATTATATATAATATATATATATATATATATAGCTATCTACTATAATATTACTATATATATATTATTAACTATGACC
>WNGS01163227.1:89361-112854 GCA_020271785.1 Procambarus virginalis | reverse complement strand
TTACCTCCCGTTTGTTAAAGCCAGCCATATATATTGTTAGGCTAGCATATATTAGCTTAGGCTATGTTAAGTTTGTTAGGTTACATTGAGTTGGATTAGATTAGGTTAATCTAGGTTAGACTGAGTAAAGTTATGAAGGGTTTTAAAATTTATGGTGAACCGTCTTGTGTCTCTTAAGACTTGCATGCAGTTATATAGACAAGATGTTGCGTAAGTACTAAAGCTGAAGATACTAGTGAAAGCCAAGATTATAAAGAGCAGGTAGGGGTGTTCTCACCAGCAAAGACTCTTGACTTGACGTTCTGACAGTAGTTCTCGGCCTGAGCCTTCATCTCCACGTGCTTGTCGCAAGGACTTGTCTTATCTACCCCTGGTCCGTCTGGGCATATCTGTGAAAGATAATACACGCTTTAATGGTGGTCCACTTGCATGGCAGCTTTGAAAAATACAAAAGGGAGCTCTTGTGCAAATATACAATAAGAACTTGCTAATATGTAGTAATATCTTGGAAAAATAAAGCAAAATCTTGTAACTAAATTTCTGAAAACATGCAGCTAGCTCATGAAAATTTACATTAAGATGTATCATAAAAAACCACACACACAACCATTTGTTTCTTGATATTTATATGCAAATACAAATGTGTTTTAATACACATTCAAATATATCCATGTGGATACATGTATTGTGTATAGTATGCATGAGGCTATGTGGGGTAATGTATTTGTGTATAGTATGCATGAGGCTATGTGGGGTAATGTATTTGTGTACTGTATGCATGAGGCCATGTGGGGTAATGTATTTGTGTATATATGCATGAGGCCATGTGGGGTGATGTATTCGTGTACTGTATGCATGAGACCATGTGAGGTAATGTATTTGTGTACCGTATACGTATGCACGATGCCATGTGGGGTAATGTATTTGTGTACCACATGTTATGAGGGCAGGAAATATACAAAAACAAAACCTAACACTCACATCGCAACAGATTATATTAGCAAATTTATATCAGTATTGCCATCTCTACACAACTAAACTCACATGCCAATGTTACCAACTATACCTCACTAATCTCATATGACAATGTTACAATCTCTACACCACTAATCTCACATGACAATGTTACCAACCGTACCCCTGTAATCTCACAAGACAGTATCACCAACCTGTGTTGTCTTCCACTTGTTACCAAAGAGTATAGGATTGGTCTCGACGTCTCCCTCAGGTGTGAGGAAGTCGTCGTGCTGGTTATCGGTGAAGGTGCCGCAGAGGCCGGCCGTCTTGTCCCGGAACTTGGCGGGGGCGTCAACGTAGACGCGGGAGTGGCCATCCCACCACACCGCCAGCCCGTTGGTCAGCTCAACTGTCCAATATACATTTACATTACTACAGCCTTTAGGCAACAAATTTCCGTGCTTTTTTTATTATATTATATAACCAATCAATTCTGCTACCATGTGTATATTAAAGAATAAAATAATAATAAAAACGAGTGGAAGGACAAGCAATTACTCTCACAAATTTAGACAAACGACGTGATTTTATCCAAGGCTATGGGTTGTACAATTTTACCAGAGATGGTTATAAAAATATTGAAATAATAATAATAGTAATCTTGTTATGTAAATAAGTAAGAGGTAAACATATTAATATAGTTCAAAAGATATGAAAAAGGACAAAACTGGCAGCAGTTCTCACAGCAAAACATGAGATCAACACTTCCATCACAAGATGGAAGCTCACACTAATTATATATATTTATCACATTTACTGATATTTTACAACAAAAATAATTAAATTACCTATTAAGAAATGTGTTTTACATAAAATTCTCAGTGCTAGACATCTGATGCATGATAAGACAATAAATACAAAGATAATGTATTACCCAAGACAAATAGATTTGAAGGATTCTTGATATATGCGCCCTTGACCCAAGTAGGCAGTTTCCTGAGCTCATTGCCATTGACAGTGATCTCCCTGCGCTGTTTGAGGTGAATGACAGTTTTCTCTATACGGATTGTCACCGACTTAGTGCAAGATGGAAAATGAACCACCTCTGCATTTTGGATGTGCATGTTCTGTAGGGAGAGGAAGAGCTATTGATGCATGTTTACAGGAGAATAACATGTGTTTTAGTACTTGCTCAACTGTCCACAAAAATCCTTAAGCCTTTTAAGAATTTGCAGGTTTTCTTCACAGCTACAAGTTCTACATCACAAAATCAGGACCTTAAGACCGAGCTTCTAGCCACCCTAAAAATTCCTAGCTCTTCCATAGGTCTTAGGCATTACTCAAAATTCCTGGGTACCTCCAAACAGCTTAAATACTTATGTTAAAGCCCGTAAGTTTACATCACACTTTACAGGTCTATCCCAAAATGAATAAATCTGTCTCATATTTCTTAGCACTAATACAACCAGTTAACTTACCTCACAATTTCCAAAATTAATTTTCCATTACTGTTATAATTCCTAGACCTGACTTCAATCCCTAGCTATACCTTACAATGCATAGAAAAGCCTCAACTCTTAGATATACCTCACAATTTTAAAACTATCCATCAAAATCCCAAGGATTCCCACACAATTCTAAGACCTCCCATCAAAATCCCCCATCCCCTCAAAATTCCAAGAACTTCCCTCACATACAGATGTATATTGGCAACAC
The DNA here is from genome assembly GCA_020271785.1 of Procambarus virginalis. Lineage (NCBI taxonomy): Eukaryota > Metazoa > Arthropoda > Malacostraca > Decapoda > Cambaridae > Procambarus > Procambarus virginalis. The sequence continues at coordinate 110,181 of WNGS01163227.1, read as the reverse complement.
CTATATTATCTCAACTCTCCCAAGATATACATTTTTACTAGTAAAGAGAAGAAAACAACTTGTTTTCACTTTATTTACAGAACACACAAGACAACTACACCTACTGAATCCCTTCTCAAAGGTCATCTACTCTACTGTTTCCAATAGTAGGTCATCTATCTTTTTCCCTTCTGTAAACATGTTACCTACCCGACATTTGCCATAAGGTCATCTACTCTGCTCTTCCCATGAGCATCAACAGAGAAAATGGGCACTGTAATGTGAGCCTCTAGTACATGTTCTCTCAGTAGTCTGGGTTCACAATACAATTAGGAGAGGCCTACTAAATTGATGATAAACATGGGTTTGATATTAAAGAGTAACATCAGTGCAAATATTAATAAACAAGCAACACTTTCTAGAACAACGACTCCATAAAATTCATTCCTCATGCAATGAAGTAGATTATTAGTATGGTGACCTACAGGTACCAGTCTTTTACTGTGATTTAGCGGTACATGTCTGGTACAATGGTTTAGAGGTACAGTACAATTAAGCACACACATTTGTGTGTGGAGCTCAATAGAGCTGTGATGGATACTCACATCAGAAATGGTGCCAGCACAGGGCGTGTTCTCGGCCTCGATGCTAAAGTCTTGACCCTGGACCAGGTAGTACGAACACATGCCCATGAAGTCAAAATGGCGGCCATCGAAGGTAGTGTAGTGAGGGTCTCCCACCACGGCACAGCGGGAGCTGCACTTGACCTCTGTACACACCCACTTTCCTCCCAGGCACGTGCTGTGGACAATATGTCATGATCACTTACTCTCCTCCCAGGCACGGGCTGTAGACAATGTCATGATCACCACTCTCCTCCCAGGCACGTGCTGTGGACAATATGTCATGATCACTTACTCTCCTCCCAGGCACGGGCTGTAGACAATGTCATGATCACCACTCTCCTCCCAGGCACGGGCAATGGACAATGTCATGATCACCACTCTCCTCCCAGGCATGGGCTATGGACAATGTCATGATCACCACTCTCCTCCCAGGCACGGGCAATGGACAATGTCATGATCACCACTCTCCTCCCAGGCATGGGCTATGGACAATGTCATGATCACCACTCTCCTCCCAGGCACGGGCTGTGGACAATGTCATGATCACCACTCCTCCCAGGAAAAGGCTGTGGACAATGTCATGATCACTACTCCTCCCAGGAACAGGCTGTGGACAATGTCATGGTCACCACTCTTCTCCCAGGCACGTGCTGTGGACAATGTCATGATCACCACTCTCCTCCCAGGCACGAACTGCACTCACCTAATTGTGCTTGCAGGGGTTGAGCTTCGGCTCCTTAGTCCCACCTCTCAACTCTCAATCTTCTGCTGTACAAGTTCCTGAGCCTATTGAAGTCTATTACAGTGACACCTCAACTTATGATTGCCCCTACTTATGATAATTTCGAGTTACGATGTAAATTTGATCGAAAAATGCTACTCGACATCCGATATTTGTTGGTACACGTTCGGGTCGACCGAGCGCATGGTTCCCAGTCATGTGGTCCGACCTGCCTCAGTTTACTACAGCTGCCCACTTAGTGACGATCGAGCCTATAAGAAATTCCGCGTTTGTGGTGATTTTTTGCATTTTGAACATTAAAGTAATTATTATATATCATGCCATGAGTCCCAGGAAAGTCAGTGCTAAGGCTCAATATATGAAAACCCATGTAAGGATGACCATAGAGCAGAAACAAGAGTACAGATTGCCTCTTCCTCAACAATTAAGAAAATGTGTGCAGCATGGGAAGAATTGCAAACCTTTGCTGAAACGACTCACCCAAATCAAGCTGCAGTGGGTCGTTGCCTTAACCTATTCAATGACACTGTGATGCATCATTACAGACAAATGTTAAAATGAAGGGAAAAACAAATGTCTCTTGACAAATTTGTAGTGAGACAAACAAGCACTGAACCACAACCAGGTCCTAGTGGTATGCAGGCAAAACGTGCCAGGGAGTGCACACCAGAAAGGTCCTCACTGCCTGATGTGATAATGGAAGGGGACTCCCCTTCCAAACAGTAACAACTCTCCTCCTCCCCCCTCATCACCATCTTCCATATGCCATCAAGAGCCCTCCATAAAGGTAAGATCAACTTTGGTACTGTATTGTAGTTAGAAAAAACATTGTATTCAGTATAAAATGTATTTGTATGTTAATATTTTGGAGGGTGGGGAACGGATTAATTCATTGATACCACAAGTAACACTGGTGCCAAAGGTAACAGTGGTGTCACAGGTGACATTGATACCACAGGTAACAGTGGTGTCACAGGTGACATTGATGTCACAGGTAACAGTGGTGCCACAGGTGACATTGATGTCACAGGTAACAGTGGTGCCACAGGTGACATTGATGTCACAGGTAACAGTGGTGCCACAGGTGACATTGATACCACAAGTAACAGTGGTGCCACAGGTGACATTGATACCACAAGTAACAGTGGTGCCACAGGTGACATTGATACCACAGGTAACAGTGGTGCCCCAGGTAACAGTGGTTGATACCTGGTTGATACCTGGTTGATGGGGTTCTGGGAGTTGTTCTACTCCCCAAGCCCGGCCCGAGGCCAGGCTCGACTTGTGAGAGTTTGATCCACCAGGCTGTTGCTTGGAGCGGCCCGCAGAGCCACATACCCACCACAGCCCGGCTGATCCGGGACTTCTCTTAGGAAACAGTCCAGTTTTCTCTTGAAGATGTCCACGGTTGTTCCGGCAATATTTCTTATAGTCGCTTATAGTCGCTTATAGTGGTGCGTGCCACAGGTGACATTGATACCACAGGTAACAGTGGTACCACAGGTGACATTGATGCTACATCACACATTTATACCACAGGTAACACATCATGGAAAACATATCCAGTAAAGTATGCCATATTGTAGAACAGAAAAAAAAATTAACACAAAAGATATTTTAAATTAAAATATGACAGGTCACTTGAAGACGAAATCTTAGTAGTGAGAAAATAGCAGACGGGCTTCATGCTGAAAAAAACAGCAAAGGTCTCTACTATATATTCTACAAATGATTAGGCAATATGTAACTGGTTGAACATACATGCCATAAAAGACTATTGATATATACATTAACTGAACACATTATGTGCCTCCGTAACCTTTTCCACTACTACCCACAGACTGGGTATGGGGTGCATAATAAATGTACAAAATGAAATTAAACGGTACAAAAGCGATTCCATCTTGCAGGTTTCCTAAAAAAACAAATAGTATAAGTATTTGCTGAATGGCTTTCAGCAGGCTGAAATACTTCTTCCAACACCTTTAATGCGTCATGTGACCATGAAGGTCCTGCACCAACACCTCACAAAAGGCTGTACCTTGCTACCTCCTCAATCAACTCCTAAATATGAAGTAAGGTTGTCTCAAACACCCGAAATCCTACGTGTGTTAGTGACTTTGTAAGAATGTAAGCACACCAATGTTATGTACTCTCACAAACCCAATGTAATTCATGTATACAAATAAATAAATAAATAAATAAAATATATTGATATTTGGCAAGTGTGGATAGTGTGCAGCAATTGTCTAAGACTGCTTTTAGCACAAGAGGCTACTGACCAAGAGTTGCAGTCATTAAACACGATGTCGCCAATGTTGTACTGCTTGTTGTGATAGGTGCAGGGGCAGTTGCTGGGGTTGATGCAGCGGCCGTTGTGAAGCAGCAGGCTGGGGGGACAGTCGCAGCCCTCCACACAGAACTCTGGCCACTCTTCGTCCTCTGCCTGGCCACACCGGGTCTGGCTGGCCTGCATGCACGGGTTGTACACCAGGCCCCCCTCACACTTCAGCGCTGCAGTCACATTAACATTTGTAATGCACATTAACATTTGTAATGCATACATATAGTCAGTGCACAGTTATTACATTATTAAATAGGTTGAAATCCTATGCATATAAGATGGATAATGCCATAAAAGTTGTAAATATTTATCCCAATATTTTAAGCACTGTCTTATCAACAAAGGAATCTGTTTAACATTCATTAAGTAACATGAATAGCTTAAACATGAAAACAAATTGTTAAAAGAAAATGGAATGAATTTTTGCAAAACCTTAAAAACCAGTTTAAGATTATATAAATAACAAAACCTTGGGAAGAGCTTTTAAAATTGCAGAGGCTGGGTGTGTGTAGTGTGGCGGCAGAACACACAGGGTCAGGCAAGGCTATGGCAGATATGGATTTGCTGTGACATTTTTTTTATTAAGTTACACCTGCTTCCCTTTGTTCAACCATTTTTAATTAATCGTGTACTTTTGACTTGTATTTTATTTTGCTACAGGGAGCAGGACAATATTTTCAGCTGAGGACTTGTTTCCTGGACTGCACTTCTCAACATAAAGTCCTGTACTTTGTACTACTTTAAAATTGATGTCAGTTCCTTTCTGTATTCTGCAGCTATACCCACGGCTCGTGCTCTGAGAAACTTGCAAATTGTTGTATAGGTTTATAATACTGGGAGTGGCGGGTTGTATCACACTGTGTGCGGCTGATGATCACCCACAGTTAGTGCGCTACAGTGACACATCTTCCATGTCACTGCAATCTTCAAGTAGTGACTTCCACATTATATTTTCCCAAAAACTTTTCATCACCATTTATTCTAGAATTACTTCGAAGTTTAAGTTTGAACTTAGATTAATATTTTTCCTTCACTAAGCTAAGCACTGTTGACAGTTCACACGAGTGATTTTCCATATAAACACCTTTTCGTCAACTAGTCTTCCATAAGACTTTTTATCACTTGCAAATATAGTGAAAGTGGCATGAGAGATTTTGGTAACGTCAGCAATGTATGTTGCTATGATGGCGGGCCACAAAATGCAGCTTTGTGGTGCAAATTACTGACTTAGTTATATTAGTTTAGGTTAGGTTAAGATAGGTTAGGTTACGTAGGGTTGGTTAGGTTCGGTTATATATCTACGTTAGTTTTAACTCAAATGAAAAGAACTTAACTCATACATAATGAAATTGATAGTTTTATCATTTCATAAGAAAAAAACTTGAAAAATATATAAATTCAGGAAAACTTGGCTTATTAGGCAAATTGTGCCTTGCATAGTAGGCAGAGAAGTGCATTCTGGCTACTAGGTACAACAGACATATATATATATATATATATATATATATATATATATATATATATATATATATATATATATATATATATATATATATATAAGTATCCACTCAATTTAACGGCCTCTTTTATACCGATCTGCCGGTAATAACGACCGGTTTGGGAGACCGTATTTAGAGCCTGATATAACGGTCTGGCGGGTCGATATTACCGAAGGTCAGTATTGGGTTTGTCTTGGCATCAGAGGGTCCTCACATGGCAAGCAGGCGCCACCTACCCCTTTCATCCCTCCCTCACCCTCACTGAACCTCTACCCACACCCTCACTTTCTGCCTCCCCCCCCCCCAGACCCTCTGGGAAATGACTCAGTAGACTGCCAGCCAGCCAGAGACAGCCTGGAGAATCTCCATCTAATAAAGCATTCATGAACAAGTATTTTAAACTTTTTATTATCCTAATAATATTACTAAACAAAATCTGCAACCAAAAATATAAATGATGATGTATATCCAGAATTNTACATCTTCAAGTTTTGTCTCCATGAGTGCAACAATGTCTGGTGTCTGCAGCTGTATTACATCACTTAACTCCAATATCTTCGATCTCACTCCATCTATGTTGGTGTATGTAATCTTCAGGAACTTGTTCCCCTCTCCTTATGCTTCACTCCTCCTCTCTCTATTGTTTTGTTGGTTTGCCTTTATGTACCACTTTAACTGGTTTGCCTACCCCCTAACACTTTTGTAGAAAAAAGAATTGATTTCTTCTTCATTCCTGTTCTCATTTAAACGTTTTGCTCGGCAAGGTTCAGTTTCAGCTTCTCTCTGTCTTCTTTTGAAAGATCTCGTCTTAACGACCACCCTTTCCCATCCTCATCACTTTGCAATTTTCTAGCATTCCTTAGTACTTCTTCTATCTGTTTGGCACCATTAGGGTGATCCTCAAAGGTCGATCTTTCCCTTTTACGTACCTGCCTATTCTCCTGTAGTCGACACATTCTCTATGGTAGTGAGACCTTCTACGAGGCAACAATTTTATCTACTACTTTAGCTTCTTCAACAGCTCTTTCTGACCTAGATGTATCTCCTTTTCTTTGCAACCAAAATGATCAGGGACTTACTCCGATCAACTGTGTTTTGCACCAACTTCGGGTTAGATGCCAATTCTTTTCTCATTCTAGCCTAATGTTTGTTTTATCTTGGTTGCTGCAGTGTTTGACTTCCTTACAGCTTCTTCAATTCTTTCCTCTCCTTGGCCACTTGTGCATAGGTGAGTTCTGTGCTGACAAAAGCTGTTTCTCCTGTTGAATTTCCTTGCCTAACCTATTGTAGTCATTTAGGCTTAAATTTACTTTAACTTCTTCCAAAGCTATTTTTAAGAGTTTATTTTCTTCTTCCATGTCTTTGCAATTTGTTTCCAATTGATTCTTATCCTTGCGCAAGTCTTTCACTATATCCTCAAGACATAAAACTTTGCTATTCAAATGGTCATTACTTTCTTTCAATTTACAAATTATTTCTACATGAGAGTTCACAATACTATCTAAATTTACCAACTTGTTATGTAGACTGCTAATATCAATGCTTTCTTCATTGAATCCCTCAAAATCAAGCTCTGTTTTGTTTTTCCACTTGCCATTGGCCATCTTGATTGTTGTTCTCTGCACTGTAAACACTAGGGGCAACTTTTTCTCATCCGATTTTTCACTTCCCTCGGCACATTCCTGTTATCTCACCTATTTTTCAAGAGCACTATACCGTTATGTTCTCTGGGACACCACTCACTATCATCAACCTGTACTACAATACTTAGGATTGTTGAAATATGCTGGAGCTCCTCTGATGCAAGTGTTGACCCTGGGGGTGTCACCTTTTGAATGAATGTGGCTTACCTCCTGCGCGACCCAGTTTATGCCTTCGTGATGGATCCGCGTTCCTTCGTGTAAGGATCGACTTGTCCATACTGGGTTCGTTATGAGGTTCCGGAGTCGTCCTGGTTGGCAGACTGCCCTTTCTTTTCGTTAGAGGCTTGGCGCACGTTCTGTCAGTCCCGCGCGCTTGAGTGGCGGGAGGTTCCTACTGCGTTGCAGGTTTTCCTGGGAGGGGGGGCAAATTCGTGCACCTCAATGCATGTTTGTTCGCTCCTGCCCTTACGAGGGATGTGGGTGTGGTGCAGCTTCACGTGCAGGTTCCTTTCCTTTCGGCTGCTTTGGTTGCGGAGGATTTACGTACTTGGGGTTTGCTGGCTTCGGCTCTGCGTTTCTTTTCCCTTCTCGAGCTGTCCTCGGATTAGCTTGAGTTGGATGTGAGGGCGCTGGGGGCTGTCATGGGTTCGAGTGTGCTGCCCTCTGCTGTGCAGTCTTCGGCTGCTTTGTTGAAGTTGTTCGTGCCACTCCTGCGGGATGCGGTTTCACAGTTTTATGCTTCCTGCATCGCGTGTCGGCAGGCGATGCTTGTTTCTTCATTGGAATCTGCTTGGGCCTTGGCGCTTAGGTTGTCTTCTCCTTTTTGTCCGTTGCTGTTTGCAGAGTCTGCCGTGGTGCAGTATCTGCAGGCGGCTTCAGTTAGTTGTAGGCCTATGTCGGACTTCTTGGTTCTCTGGGGGGCTTGTGGGGGACCTTCCTGCAGAGGTCATGCCAGGGCTCAGGGTTCTTTCTGTCGTGGTAGGCTTGTGGTGTCAGATTCGCGGTTGACGGAGCCTTCGGTTCCATTGGTCTCTACTACGCCTGGGGATCGTCCGGTACGTAAGGTGCGTCGGCCCTTTCGCGGTTCGCCCCATTGATGGGGCGATGGGCGGGAGGCTCACTCTGTTGGCTCGAGGGGCAGGCCTCCTCTCCTGCGCTCTGTCAAGTCGTCTCAGAAGGGGGTTCGCTTGGGCGTAGTCAAAACGACTTCGTCCCTCAGGTGGGGTTCCCGCCTGTTTCCAGTACCGAAACGGGACTGCGTGGACCTCCGGTTCATTCTGGACTTGTCCCGTCTGAACTCAGGAGCTTTTTGCCCCTCCTTTAGGATGACTACTCTGTCCCAGGACCGTCTTCTGTTGGAGCCGGACGCTTGGATAGAGTCCCTGAACCTCTGGGATGCATATTGGCACGTTCCAGTTCATCTGCGGTTCAGGACTAGCTCGGTTTTGTTGTGGGTGTCACTCTTACCGCTTTCATTGCCTTCTGCACAGCTTGAATCTGGCCCCTCGGGTGTTTACTCACCTTACTTAGGTTGTGGTGGCCTGTCTGCGTCTCTTAGATGTTCGGATGCTGGCCTACCTCGACGACTGGCTGGTTTGGGCTCCCAGCCAGTCCGCATGTCTGCTCGGCAGGAATTTGTTTTTTTCTCAGCTCGTCGGGTTCGAGTTCGGGTTCTTGTTCGGGTTCGGGTTCTTGGTGAACTGGAGAAAGTCCCATCTGGTTCCCTCTCAGGTTCGGTCTTGGCTGGGTCTTCGGTGGGACGCATGTACCGCATCATTGTCTCTTCCTCCAGCGGCTCTGCTTCATCTGCGTTCCCGCCTGCGTCTGTTCCTGAGGGGCTCCCGGGTCACGCGGCGGTTGCTCGTGTGTCTGTGCGAGAGCCTGAACTTTGCCATGATGGTCTATCCGGCAGGTCGGGTGTGACTTCGTCGGCTGTTCTGGTTCCTTTGGGGACGTCCCTTCTGCCTCTCTTGTGCTCGCTGGGTTCATCCCCCGGGGGCCTTGCGTCGACTGCTGCATCGCTGGCTTCCTCTGCAAGTTTTTCAGGGTTTAGTGCCTTGCCCCTGCCCGAGCCTTCACTGGATGTGTTCACGGACACGTCGTCTCTTGGCTGGGACTTTGTGACCGGTGCTCACCAGGCTGGCCAGGGGTGGTGAAGTCCGTCTCTCCCTCTGGCTCACAGTACAGTGCAGGAGTTCGCGGCAGTTTGGTTATCTCTCCGGAGGGTTCGGGTCACTCGCGGAGCGACGATATGGCTCCATTCGTACTGTTCCCCGGTGGTTCATTGCCTGAACCACGGGAGTTTGACGCGGTCCTTGGCTCTTTGGGGCTGTTCGCTTCGGGTGACTTGTCAGCCAAGTTCTTGGGGTTTGGCTCTCCTGGCAGTTCACGTTCGGGGGGGTGTCCAACGTCTTGGCGGATGGCCTGTCACGGTTCATTCCCTTCTCCACGGAATGGATGGTCGACGCCAGCTCCTTTGGTTGGCTCTGCCAGACATTCGGGCCTCCGGACGTGGATCTCTTCGTGTTGGTGTGATTGAGGCGTCTTCCGGAATATATGGCACCCTTCCCCGACTGCGAGGCCGTCGGGGTCGATGTGTTTCGGCTGGACTGGGCAAAGTGGGATTAACTGCACCTCTTCCCTCTGGTTCAGCTGTTGCTCCAGGTCCTGGCTCACTTGGAGACTTACCAGGTGAAGGTTGTCCTTCTGGCTCCTTGGTGGCCGGCCCAGCCTTGGTTTCAGGCGCTGCTTGCTCGGTGTCCGAACCCAAGGGTCTTACCACAGCTCCGCCTCTTTCAGCAGATCGGGCCATTCGGGTACAAGGCTGGTACGGTCTTCTCCTCGAGTCTTCGCGTATGGAGTTTTTGACTCGAGTTTATCATCTCTTGTATGGTGTGCAGGTGGCTTCATTGTTGGTCTCCTACCTGTGTGCTTCGTCTCGGCGGCAGTATGATGATTCCTGGCAGTCCTTCCATTTTTTCTTAACACTGCGTCGGTGTTCTTTGGTCTCTGATAGGGTTGTTTTTGGAATATCATTTGCAAGGGATGACCCAATGGAAGAGAAGAACCTATTGAACTCAATAGCAGTATCAGAGGCTGTAAGCTGACCATCGTTATTTGAAAGGAGTATTGGTTTGTTATTTAAACTCTTCTTTGATCCCAATATTTGTGAAATTGTGCTCCATGTTTTGCTAGCGTTGCCCTTTGTTTGGGTAAATTTATTTTCGTATTATTTAGTTTTGGTTCTTCTAATTATTTTAGATAGCAATGATGAGTAATTCTTTGAAAATTCTTCGGAGACGATTCCTAACCTATACTTCTTCTCAAGGTCATGTTTTTTATTAATGGATTTAAGTATTCCCTTTGTAAGCCAAGGATTGTTTAGCCTTTTAGTTGTGACTTGTTTCATTAGCATAGGACAGTGGGTGTTATAAAGGCTGAAAGTATTTTGAAGAGAAGATTGCACTGCTAGGTTGATGTCCCCTTTGTTACCTAATTCGGACTCAAAGTTGACATTAGCAGCAGCAGCTATAAAATTGCCTATGGCAGTTTCATTGTGCAGCCTAAAGCTTATCTCCCTTGTCTCTAGAGTTGGTTTGTTAATGTTAGGAAAAATGTGGGGTAATGTAGTGCTATCGATGATTATCCCTGAAGTAAGCGGAGAGGTTATGTTGGTCCAGATGTGATCAAGAGCCGTGGTAGTACTATCAGTGATTCTAGTAGGTCTAGTGATTGAGTGTATGAGGAAGCAGGAGTTCATACAGTTTAGGAAGCTGGCAGCAGTAGGGTTTTCAGGCTCGCAAAGGTCAATATTAAAGTCCCCTGCGATAATTAGATGGTTTTTGTTCAGTCTGTTATCTAGTATTAGATTTCTAAAGTTAGAGTTGAATTCGGACACATCGGTGTTAGGAATTCTATAGACTGCTCCTACAGTCAGGACAGACTCAGCACCCTTGACTCTGAAACTGGCAAAGATATACTCCCGACAGTAGTCTCTAGTTCTAATTACTTTTAAGCATGTTAGTTCTTGGTGGTAGTAAAGAGCAGTACCACCACCTCTCTGAATTGGTTGACAGTTATGAATTGCTGAGTAGTTCGGCATGTTAAAGAGTTGAGTAGTATCCTTTTTTAACCACGTTTCAGTAAGTATGATAAAAGAGAATTTGTTGTCAATAGTTTCAATCAAGGCACTAACATCATTGAAGTGTTTACCTAGGGATCTAACGTTCAAGTTGATTACAGAGATATTGTATTTATGTGTTAATACATTGTTTACATCATGTGCTGTAAAATATCTGCAATTTTGATCATTAAAGTGATGATTGTCATAGATAGTGGATAAAAGGTTTAGTTCTGGGTCTATACTTGTTTGCATAAGAAGGCTGGTTGTAGGAAGACAAGAATGGCAATTACAAAATAAAATTTTGATATAAAAGGGTGAAATAATAAACATATAAACAAGACTATAGAGTGGGTACGAAATCATCTGGCACAAATAACAGGAAGATACGTGTGAAGTTAGATAGCTGCTCCCGCAAGTCTGACCTTATCACTGCTGCAGTCGGTGGGAAATCCAATGTTTATGTGAACGAATGTCTAACCAGATTCAGACAAAATCTCTTATATAAACTACGTGGAATCTGCAAAAAATCCCCTGCTATTAAACATTGTTTTGTGCGCGATGGTAAAATAATAGCTAGGAAGACTGACTCTGGAAAAACTTATGTCATAACCACTGAGGCTCACCTCACTTCCTTCCTGGCAGACTGTGGGATATCAGCTGAATAACCAGATCATAATTTGTAGTCTCACATACAACCAAAGTGTACTTAAGCTCTGCCTTTCCTTTCTAAAGGTTTTTTTATTTTTATTTTTATTTTTATTTTTTGTTTGTCATCTATGCTTTTTTTTACTCTTAATTATTTGTTCTTAGTTAATCCCCTTGTCACTAAACCTAGGGATCTTATTACCCTGTTATATTTAAAGTAACTTGGTATTTGTTTCTTGTAATCATTTATTGGAATTAAGTAATAGTATAATTGTTATATAATCTACCACAGTATCATAGTAAAATCTTCCACATTAATATACTCTCACCCTGTTTATTTTTACACTTAGATTTATATTAGAGTAAAATTCAAGATTTACTCAGATATACATATATCTGAGTAATATATCTTTTTTTTTTCTTTTTTTCGGAATTATCTATTTGAGCTCACTTTGTTTTCTTAGGTTCATACCAACTATAGGATTTTAATTAACCATTACTAAGCTAATTATCCTCAAGTTCATTTTACTTTATGATTATTATTTTTCTTATTATTTTTTATTTTACATTTATATTGTCAGTCTCTACTGATTTTTTGTTTTTTTTATTTTATCTAACTTCTGTGTCCTTCCTGGCTATCTATTGGATCTCTATTTTACTTCTAAATTGTTACTATTTTATTGTATTTGCTTTTATTCTTGTGTTTTGCTATATCATGTATCTTGTATCGTGATCCCTCTGCATCTCTATGCACACTGATATTGATCCTGATCAAAATCTTCTGTCTCATATCTACACCAACCAGCACATTGATCATCATTATTGCAAGTATTTCACAGCACACCAGGCTAAAAACAAACTCCAAAATAACACCTGTTTATCAGTTTACAACCAAAATGTTAGATCACTTGGTAAACATTTTGACGATTTAAATGCATTACTCACAGCACTAGGTACTAACTTATCGTTCATTATTCTAACAGAAACTTGGCTAAATAAAGACTATACCCAACTCTACAACTTAGCTGGTTATAAAGCCATTCATAACTGTAGGCCAAATAAAAAAGGTGGTGGCACAGCTATATATTACCGAGATACATTTATCTGCAACAGTATTATTAGTGACAGAGATGACTACTGTGAATATACTTTTGCTCAGTTTACAATTAAATCCCTTAAATCCTCATTGACTATTGGAGCCATCTATAGATTTCCCAATACTAACATAGCTTCTTTCTCAGACAACCTAAGTAATCTTATTATAAACAACAATCTCAACAAAAACCACATCATTCTGGGAGGAGACTTTAATATTGACCTGGGTCAACAAAATTGCTCTCAAGTTGACTATTTCCTTAACAGCATGAACTCCTGTATGCTAATCCCCACAATCACCAAACCTACCCGAGTCACTCAAACATCAGCCACTACCTTGGACCACATATGGACAAACATAACAGCTCCCCTTGTATCTGGTATAATCTACGACAGAACAACTGACCACTATCCTACCTTTCTCATAGCGAACATGGACATAACACCACCAAAAAGCAAGAAACTTTCATTTAGGCTACACAGTGAATCAGCTTTGGGCAATCTTACAGATGCATTTCACAATATTAACTGGGATTCTGAATTCAATAATACCCAGGATATAAATTCATTAGCTAACCTCTTCCTCTCCAAAACTCTAAGCCTCTACAACCTTCATTGTCCCCTTCTTACCAAGCAAGTAACTGACAAAAGATTAAACAATCCATGGCTCACAAGCGGCATTCTCAATTCAATCAACAAGAAACATGAATATGAAAAGAAACTTAGGATTGGCCTAGTTTCAAAGGAAGTAGCTAAAAGGTACTCATCAATGCTTACCAGTATCATAAGAAAGGCAAAACTTGCATATTATGTGAATAGATTCAATGAAGCAAAAGGCAACATGAAAAGCACTTGGAAAACCATCTCTAGTATCCTAGGAACTAAACAACACTCACATAACCAAATAAACTCTACAAGGATGGGGATATACCGTCAACTGATTTAGAAATGGCAAATGAATTTAATAGTTTCTTTTCATCGGTTGGTGCTAATCTTGCCAGTAAAATCCCACAGACTCAGACACATATTAACACATATCTCTCAGGCAGCTATCCAAACTCTCTTCTCCTTTCACCAATCAGCCCGGCAGATGTTGTGTCCATCATACACTCTCTAAAAACAAAGGCAGGGAACACCAGTGAAATTCCGTCCATTGTATACAAGAGAGCCTCCCATGCCCTTGCCCCACCCATAGCCCTACTGTTCAACAAATCTATAGAGTGTCACACCTTCCCTGATATCCTCAAAAAAGCAAGAGTAACGCCAGTCCATAAAGGAGGCAATCCGGCGGACATAAACAATTATAGACCAATATCAAATCTACCCATTCTATCAAAAATATTTGAAAAAATTATTTACAAACAGCTCTATTCCTACCTCGTAAAATTCGACATACTCAGCCCCTGCCAGTTTGGCTTCAGGTCCCAAAAGAGCACCAACGATGCAATCATTAGTCTCCTTGACGTAATCTACTCAGCACTTGACAAAAATGAGTTTCCGATTGGACTCTTCATTGACCTAAGAAAAGCCTTTGATACTGTTAATCACAACTACCTCTTACTTAAACTCCAGCATTATGGAATCCGAGGCCTTGCCCTTGACTACATCCGATCCTATCTTAGTGACAGACACCAATATGTAACTATCAATGAAACAACTTCTTCCACTCTACCAATTACCGTTGGAGTGCCACAGGGCAGTATCTTAGGACCTCTTCTATTTCTTATATATATAAACGATCTGCCTAATGTCTCTAATATTCTCAAACCTATATTGTTTGCTGACGATACTACTCTTATCTATTCAGACCTCAACCCACATACACTAAATAATGTTGTGAATAATGAATTAAAAAAGTCCACTTATGGATGTCAACTAACAAACTAACATTAAACATCGAAAAGACTTACTACATCTTATTTGGAAGCAAATCATCAAATGCAATTCAGCTACAGATAGACAACATTAACATCAGTAATAAAAATGATGGCAAGTTTCTTGGCCTATTCCTAGACAAGAGACTCAACTTCAGCACCCACATTCAACACATACTAAGAAAGTCTCTAAGACAGTTGGTATACTCTCCAAATCAGATATTATGTTTCCTACTCTGCTCTCCTCTCTCTCTTTATGCTCTAATCTACCCCTANCCCTTTTTGTTTTGCAAAGATATTTAGAATGTTCAAGACACTAAATGTAAATTTAAATTTCTACAATCCTGCTGCAGCGTTCAACAATATAAACTTCATGCCTGCATTATTATTAAAGTGTAAGGAAATCATTTTGAAGAGTTTTTAAGAAATTTGAAAAATTAAATAATAGGAAATAAAAAATGGAACAATACCGTGCAGGGTAAAAACATAATATTAAATAGGTTTTATGCATGCGCACATTAAAAGTAAGTGCTTGATGCGCCTAAACAAATGATTACTTACGACACTCGCGAATCTCAGCCCGCCAATCAATGATGAAGCCCTTCCTTGCACATTCCTTCCCGAAGGAGGCCAAGATCGGGCAGAAGCAGTCATCGATCTTGGAGTCGCAGGAGCACACGTCGTACAGGCAGTCCTGGTAGTATGGCTCAGGGTCCACCTCCAAGTGGCACTCTGTAAGTAAAAGCAAATCCGGTGTACAAGCGCCCAAGCTATTACCGTACACATGCAGAGTAGTGATGAACATCACAGTGATCACAGTGCAAATGCAGAGTAGTAGTGCAAATCAAGTTGCATGTGCACAGTACTAGTAAGCATAAACCATCTAGTTATACATGTGCAATAGTACTGAGCATACATCTGACGATGCAAATGCCTAGTTGTGGCAAGCACCACACTACACATGAGCATATATTACTAAGATAATATATACAGTATATACTGTAATTACCACAGCAACCCGTCCTCCTGAAATGACTTTTTGAAATTACTTACTTTTTTTAACCCTTAAACTGCACAACACGTCATATGAAGGGTTGAGTAACTTGCAATAAATTGCGCATCGCGTCATATGACGCGATGGAGTACCACGCAAGATTTGAATGGCCAGCAGAGTAGAGGGGGCCCCCATAAGCTACCCAGGGGCTATAGTAAACAGCCGTCATTTTGTAATTTTTTTTTTTGAGATATATACAAGAGTTGTTACGTTCTTGTACTCTTGTTCAAATAATCCAGCTCATGCTACCAACGCGTGGGAGGCCCCAGTTACCCAGCGTCACCATGACGAGCGCACGGCCGAACGCCTCCCGGGCACGCACCACGCAATCACTTACCCAAGAGCAAATAACTAGTGAATTATTTTCTGATGGTGAGGAAAGTGATTTGATGACTCTGACAATGATAAGGACTACACACAATTGACAGATGATAGTAGTAAAGACAGTGAAAATGAGATACAGCCCCCTCCCATGGCAAGGCCTACACCCTCACCAGTGCCTCCTCGCCCAGTGTCTATATACTCCAATTCACCCATGACCACACAGTTCCTGTGCTTATTTAGAGTATGAGGATATTTTGGGCAATGAGTCAGAGGAAGGTGACTCATTTTCTGGTTTTAGTGAAGTGGATTCAGAGCATAGTGTTACCAATCCTGTTGCTAGTACCAGTGGTGTTACCAGGCGAGAATTTGTCGCATCAGCAGCGTCTCGCCCAGCCAAGCGCCACCGCCTAGCACCACAAGAGGAACCAAGACCCTCATGTTCATGTGCTTTCACTTCACATTCATGTAGCGGCCGCACTTTGCATAGATGGGCTTCAGCTCCTGGTCCACGGTGTGCATCACTTCCTCGCCATCATGCCCCTGTTGCGTCTTGCAGGACACCAGGTGTACTTGTGTGGCATGATGGTGATGATTTTATTCCTCTAATTCCTGCCTTTGACAATAAAGACGTTGGGATTACAGAGCTTTTCCCTGATAATGGTGAGGACATGTGTGAATTGGATTATTTTACAGCATTCTATGATGAGCCGCTCATGGAATATATTGTACACCAAATGAACCTTCATACAGCTCATCTCATTAGAAACGAGATAACAGAATATTCATGTTTGCAGCATTGGAAAAACACCACTGTAGGTGAAATGTATGCATTTTTAGAAATATGTATGTTGATGAAGCATTGTGTCAAACACGCTATCACAGATTACTGGACAAAAACCAGACTATTCCAACACCTTTCTTCGGGAAATATATGTCCCAAGAAAGGTTTCAGAAACTCCTCAGGTGTCTCCATTTTGCAAATAATGAGGACTGGACAGAGGATGATAGACTTTGGCGAGTCAGGCACTATATGAATGAAGTGATTGGAAAGTTCAGAGATTTTTACATACCAGCACAGAAGCTGGTGATTGATGAATCCCTAGTGCTTTTCAAAGGTTGTTTTGCCTTCAAGCAGTTTATTCCCTCCATACGAAACTGATTTGGATTAAAATTCTTTCTTCTTTGTGACTGTGAAACAGGATACATGTTACACATGATTCTGTATTCTGCTAGATATGTTGACATACCCGGTAACGACCAAATGGTTTCTCAGGTAGTGTGGTGAAGTCACTGATGGCACCATGGATGAACAAGGGCCACATTTTATATACGGATAATTACTATACAAGTCCCTTGCTAGGTAGGTTCTTGATTGAAAATAGAACTGGAATGTTTGGCACAGTAAGGCCAAGAAGAAGGGACATGCCAGTGTTTGACAATAAACTTGAAGTTGGTGACTACCAGCTAAGAAAATGTGATCAAATACTCTCAGTTAGGAGGAAAGACAAGAGAGAAGTGAACATGCTGACAACCATTCATGATGGTACAATGGTAAACAGTGGCAACGTGAACCGAGGAACACAAGAACCAGTATATAAGAAAGACTGTGTTCTTGACCATAATATCAACATGCGTTTGGTTGATAAATCTGACATGATGGTGGGCACTGTCGAGTGTGTGCGGAAAACATTGAAGTGGATGAAAAAAGTGCTTTTCCATCTTGTTGACATAAGCATGCTGAACAGCTATAATATGTATCTGGTGAAAACTGGACGTAAACCAACTTTCCGTTCATATGCACATACACTTGGGACACGTTATTAGCAAAGTTTGGCAAAGATGTTCCTGGCATACAAAGACCCATCATGAACCCAGTGTTGCAGCATGCTGCTACACCCAGGCTCACTCACATGGAGGCCTTTCAAGCACACAGACTAAAACATTTGCCACCAGCTGCAAAGCGTGCAATTGGTCAACGTGATTGCTTGGTTTGTAGAACAACAAAAAAGAGAGATTAGAAACGTAAACTTGTGCAAACATGGTGTGAAGCGTGTGCAGTTCCATCACGTGCTGTCAACTGCTTCAACGACTAACACTCTCTCCAAGACTTCTAAATGTGCAATAATAGTGCTAAAACCTCTATATAGTATGTGCATGTGTGTAAATATAATAATTAACAATGTGAATAAATATTATATTGGCATAACGGAAAACATTTGTGGGCGCATGTGTATACTCAATGTATGCAACATTTATTACCATTGAACATGAAGTAACATTATATGCAACACAATTAGTGAATAATATTTGTGATAAAATACACCTAGACACTGTAAATAATGCCACAAAAGTAAATTCATGGCAACTCTGGCTGCTTGAAGACCGCACGCGATGCCTCTGGGACGCACCTTGCATGAGCGAGTATGCAGGGTGTGATGTCATCACTCATATTGTCGGCTCATTTACATCATTGGTAAGTACAATTATATTTTTTTTCTTTTTTCTCGTGGTCAGGGAACACAACTTAACAGGTTAGGAAGAAAAAATAACATTTTTCTTGCCCTTCAGTTCTGGTGTTACAGGGTGAGGGATTCTCTTTCGATCCCTCCTCGTACAACTTGGATTTGGTGTCCACCCCTCACAGGGCTAGGTTCCGTGATCCTGTGAGTTCTTCGGTTCTGTCCTTATGTAGGTTTTCGGCCTCCCGCATCCTGTCTAAGGATTTGCGGGCATCCCATGTAATTACCTAAGTGTAATACCTAAGTGTAGTTACAGGATGAGAGCTACGCTCGTGGTGTCCCGTCTTCCCAGCACTCTTTGTCATATAACGCTTTGAAACTACTAACGGTCTTGGCCTCCACCACCTTCTCACTAAACTTGTTCCAACCGTCTACCACTCTGTTTACAAAACTGAATTTTCGTATATTTCTCCGGCAGCTTTGTTTCGTTAGTTTAAATCTATGACCTCTTGTTCTTGAAGTTCCGGGACTCAGGAATTCTTCCCTATCAATTTTATCGATTCCTGTTACTATTTTGAATGTAGTGATCATATCACCTCTTTTTCTTCTATCTTCTAGTTTTTGCATGTTTAATGCCTTTAATCTCTCCTCATAGCTCTTGTCCTTCAGTTCTGGGAGCCACTTAGTGGCATGTCGTTGTACCTTTTCCAGTTTTTTGATGTGCTTCTTAAGATATGGGCACCATACAACCGCTGCATATTCCAGCTTTGGTCTAATAAAAGTAGTGAACAATTTCTTTAGTATTTCTCCATCCATGTATTTAAAAGCAATTCTGAAGTTAGAAAGTGTAGCATAGGTTCCTCGCACAATGTTCTTAACCCTCAAACCGCGCATATCATATATAAATGATATCAGTGACAAAACCGATATCGCGCACATCATTTATATATGATTTCGTGTCTAGCTCTATAATTTAAACACCCCGCCTGGGATAGGGGCAGCAATAGTACAGCCACGACTGATAGTTGCCAGATCCCACCTAGAAAAAAAATCCAGCCCAACATTTTTGAGAGTGAGAGCGTCAGTATTGTGCCAGCCACCAAGGCTGGCGCACGCAGCACGAGCTCACAGCACCGCTGTTCAGCTTGTGACCACAGCATCGCCTACAAATGCCAAAATATAAGTGATACTGCTATTATTTAGCAGTGATAGTATTACTGAAGCCCCCTGACTTTGATAAAACTGACCAGGATTCTGATAACAGCTTGATTGTGGAGATATTTAGCGCTGTGCTCGATGGAGGGAGGAGTACGGCTGTGGAGGGAGGATTGTGGCGTTGTCTTCTGACTGTGTGTGGCCACCATTTATTGACTGCACTCACCATACCAGCTTAGTGGTTCGCTATGGTGAACACAAATGTAGATACTTACATATAACGTGTGTATAGTGTGAGATAACAGCGAGAGGAGTAGGTTGGGAGCCGCCATTTTGGTGAAGGAGGAGCGTCGTCTGCAGGAATTATCGTGTTGTTTACTGGTGACCACAAAGGGTCTTTGGGCACCATACCAGCTTATTTGTACAAGTATGGTGAATAAAACAGGTAGATACTTATATATAATGTGTGTATATAGCATAATAACACCACAACCAATATTGTTGGAGGAGAAATATTAGTGTGTGTGGCCTTGAGGGTGGCCGCCGATCAGCTGACTGTGGAGTAGCTACGTCTTTGTGCGTTTACTCACCATACAAGCTTAGATGTACAGTTATGGTGAACAAAACATGTAAATACGTATATATAACGTCTGTGTATAGTGAATAAATGCAAAAACAGTATTGTGGGAGGTAAATGAGGGTGACTGAGGTGGTGTTGAGGGAGGGCGTGGCAGTGAGTGGCTCGCTGGTGTGTGGCGGCCACTCCTCGTTGCTTTTTGACTCACAAGACCAACTTAGTAGTTCGTTATGGTGAACAAAACATGCAGATACTTATATATAACCTGTGTATATAGTGTAACAACAGCAAAACTATTTGTTTATTGTTTTATGAACATAATAATTGAATCACTTATATGCACACCATAATTTTGAGTACAGCGATGGTTCACACATTTTTATATATAAATATACCACAATCACTGTATGGAATAATATTACTGCAAAAAAACTAAGAAAAAATCAATCAGAGACATTGAAATAATTAGGAATAATATATTTGTGGCAACTGCCGTCTGACAGCTCGGGCGGAGTAGACCTCGTCTGGCGAAGGCCTGCCAACGCCCTTTTTTGCCACACTTCCCTACCCTACTGCGGCTAAAATATGCTACCTACGATTTTTTTTGTTATTTTTCCGTGGAAAGCAGAGCAATCTGCCTCGCAAGACTCCGGGTCAAGGTGTCAGGGACCAAAGGCAGCA
>WNGS01163227.1:66362-84727 GCA_020271785.1 Procambarus virginalis | reverse complement strand
TTGTTCTCCAGTACTCCTGATGTTATGCTATTCAGAGTACAGGCGGCATCCGTGTTGCAAGCTAGGTTAGGTTGCTGCAACATGCTAGGTTGGTTTCCCACTCGGATGCCCCGAGGCCGCCCCGTTTTGGTTAGGTGCTGTTCGCCCTCCTCCCTCCCTGTTCCCGGTTCCGGACTGTCTGCGGGTTTCGGGGTCGGGGCGGGGTTTAGTTGGGGCAGAGGCTCGGGCGGTTTTCGGGGCTGCCCCATTCGGGTTGGGGGACGGAGGTTTTAGAGCCTGTTCCTCCAGCCAAGGCTTCTGGGGCTTACCAGCGGCCCGTTTCTTGCTGCCTTTCCCATGGACTCTTTCTTTTCTTTAAGGGCGGAGGGCTTGGAGGACGGCTCTGCCCCGGGGCCTCTGTTGCTGGTTCCCGGGGCTGTGGGGGATGCCTGCTAGCAGTTCTGGGGCGGTTTGCCCCTGCCGGGGTTTTTCTGCTTTTGGGCGGAGTTTTTAGCCCATCCAGTCTGCTTGCTTCCCACTTTTGCTGGCGTGTTTTGTCTCTTAGCGTCCAGCACAGCCCCTGCTGGCGGCCATTTTCGTCTGCCTGTTTCCCGGCGTGGCCACCAGGGCGGCGTTGCGGTTTGTTTACATACGCCTGGGTGTGCGAGCGAGCGTCTGGGGTGAGTTTTTCACCCTTTTTTCAGGGGGTTTTCTTCTCCTGTTGTCGTTTTTTTGCTTTTCTGTTTTTTTCTGCCCGTTACTGTTCCTTTGGGTGTTTATTTCCACCGGGCTTCTGGGCCCATGGGTTTGGGCTCAGTGTTTCTGGCTGTTAGGCTTGCTCCCACACCTTGTCCCTCGGTTTTCGGTCTGTTCTGACTGTTTCCCAGAGGGTTCTGTATGGGGGCTGCGCTTGCCTTTTGTGGTGTTCTCCGCCGGCAATTGTGGTGGTTTGGCTTCCCCCTGGTTCGATTCTGGGTTCCTTTGGGTTCTTTGGTTTCGTTCCAGAGGTTTCTTCCTCTTGGGCCCCCTTTTTGTGGGTTCAGGGGGCTTTGTTTCCTCATGTGACCTGGTTCTGCCTTCTGGGGTTCCGGGGTCTTCCTGGCTTGCAGACTGCTCTTTTTGGGTCTAGGCACATGTTGTTGTGCTGGGCCTTTGGGGTTTTGCTGTCGAGGTGGGCCTTTTGATGCAGTTTAGTGCCTTCTTTGCCTAGCCGGTGTGGTGCTCTGCCCACTGGTCGGCAACTTGTACTTTACATTTACATTGTATGTACTCGCCTCGTTGTGCTTGCGGGGGTTGAGCTTTAGCTCTTTGGTCCCGCCTCTCAACCGTCGTTCGACAGGTGTACAGGTTCCTGAGCCTGTTGGGCTCTATCATCCCTACACTATAAACTGTGTAGGGAGTCAGCCTCCGCCACATTGCTTCCTAATGCCTGGGTGTATGCTTGTGCATGTGTACGCTGTGTGTGTGTGTGTGCATGTGTATACATGTCATATCTTGTTTGTGTATATGTATATGCATAATGTGTATGTGTACTTTTATTTATATTTTTTTTTTTTTTTTTCTCTGTTGGCGGGGTGCTGGGGGAGCAGCTTGCTCTATTGCCTCTCGCATGGTCCTGCTGTTGGGCGCTTTGCGTCGTCTTCCGGCCTCTGGTGGCATCGGTGACGGCTTCTCCCCCTTTTGGGGGGTTCAGAGCTGGCGGGGGGGGCTTCTTCCCCTGCGTTTCGTCGTGTCATCTTCGTGGGTACGTTGGACGTGGTCGGTCCGTCCCTTCCTTCTGGGGTCCGGCTTCTGTTGGGGGCCGGGTGCCTGGATGGTGGCCCTGGACCTCCAGGTCACCTCTTGGCGCGTTCCTCCCAGGTTTTTCTGGGTCTGGCACGGTTGGTGGTGGGGCTTCCGGCTGGCTGCTTTTGTTGCCTGCCCTATTTTGTGCTGAGCACTTTGAAATTTTTGCATCTTTCCCGGATCTTGGTTCCCTGTCTGTGTCTGAGATTCGGTGTATGGCCTACCTCGACGTCTGGCTGGTGTGGGCTCCCAGTCAGTCCGCATGTCTGCTCGCCAGGGGTGTGGTTCCTTCCAGATCGCCGGGTTTGGTGTCCTGGTGATCGGGAGGTTTTTCCATATGTTTCCATCCCGGGTTCGGGCCTGGTCCTTGTTTAGGGCTATTGGGCCACTCATTCTTTCCCTCCAGACGTGTTCCTGCAGCTGTGGTCCCGCCTTCGGCGGTGCATGAGACGGTCTCGGGTTGCTCAGCGGTTGCTTGAGCGGTTGTGCGGGAGTCTGAACTTCGCCGTGCTAGTCTACCCGCCGGGTCGGGTTTGGCTGCGGCGTCTGTTTTGGTTCCTTCGGGGATTTCCTTTCCGCCTCTCTCGCGATCGTTGGGTTCTCCCTCCGGGGGTCTTTTGTCGGTTGCTGCGTCACCGGCTTCCTCTTCGGGGTTTTTCAGGGTTCGGTGCCTTGGCACCTTCCCGAGCCCTCGCTCGTTGTGTTCACGGACGCGTCGTCTCTTGGCTGGGGCTTTGTGACCAGTGCTCACCAGGCAGGCCAGGGACGGTGGGGTTCGTCCTTCCATCGGGCTCACAGCACGGTTCGGGAGTTCGCAGCTGTCTGGTTCGCGCTTCGGAGGATTCGGGTCGCTCGGGGATCGCCCTTTACCTCCGTTTGGACTGTACTCCAGTGGTTCCTTGCCTGAACCGCGGGGGTTCTCTTCAGTCCTTAGCTCTTGGGATTGGTCCCTGCGAGTGGTTCGTCTGCTGGATTCCCGGGGTTTGGCTCTCCGTGTGGTTCACGTCCGGGGAGTGTCCAACGTTCTGGCGGACGGTCTGTCTCGCTCCCCTCTCCACGGGGTGGACGGTCGACGACGACTCGTTCGTTGGATCTGCCAGACGTACGGTCTCCCAGATGTGGACCTCTTCGCGTCGGTGTGGTCTCGGCGTCTCCCGATGTGACGCCTTCCCCGACTGCGCAGCGTTCGCGGTGGATGCCTTTCGGCGGGACTGGTCTAAAGGGGGTTCCCTGTACCTCTTCCCTCCGGTCCAGCTGTTGCTTCGGGTTCTGGTTCGTTTGGAGACATTCCCAGGGAGAGTACTCCTTGTGGCCCATTGGTGGCCGGCCCGGCTTTGGTTTCCGGTGCTGTTGACTCGGTGCCCGAACCCGGGACGTTTACCGCGGCTCCGCCTCTTTCAGCAGGTCGGTCCGCTCTGGTACGGGGCTGGTTCGACCTTCTCCTCTGCTCTTCGCGTCTGGGGTTTTTGACGCGGGTGTATCACCAATTCTATGGTGATCAGGTGGCTTCGTTGATGGTGTCCCACCTGAGAGCTTCGTTTCGGCGACAGTATGGATTTCCTGGCGTTCTTTTCGCCATTTTCTGGCTCTTTGTAGGTTGTCTTTCTTTCGGATCAGGTTTTGTCCTTTCTTTCTTGGCTTGTTCAGGACGGTCGATTGATGCCTGATACTGTCGCCTCGTCTCGTGCGGCGCTGGCGGAGCTGCTCGAGCTAGCTTTCGGGGTCGACGTTACATCCGCCCCGTTTAGTAAGCTTTCCTGTGCTATGTTTCACCTCCGGCCTGCTCATGCGCCTCCTGAGCCGTCCTGGTCCTTGGACCGGGTACTCTTCTATCTTTCCTCTCCTCGGTTTGTGGTGGCCCCTTCGGTTCCTGATTATTTTTCCCAGGCTTTGTTTTTGTTGGCGTTGGCCTCTGGGGGCCGGGTAGGGGAGCTTCATGCCCTCCTCCGGCGCAGGGGTTTCTGCTCTTTTGGTCCTGGGGGTAGGTTTGTCCGTTTGCAGCCTTCGCCTTCTTTTCTGGCGAAGAACGAGACGGCTGCTTTCCGGAGGGGTCCGTGGGTCATTGATGCTTGGTTGGTTCGGCCGGGGGTGCATCATGTGTTGTGTCCAGTTGCGGCACTTCGCCGTTGCTTGCGCGCTTCGGCCGGTATGGCTGGGGATGCGCTTTGGGTTGATCCAGTTTCCCTCGTTCCCTGTTCCAGGGTTCGGGTCTCCCAGGTTGTCTGCAGGGTTATTAAATCTAGCCAGCCTGCGGTCTATCCTCGTGCCCATGCCGTTAGGAAGTTTGCGGCTTTGGCTGCTGTGTTGGTAATATGTCTTGGGCACATATTCGGGCGCGTGGTTTTTGGAATCGAACAGGGTCCTGGCCGCCCGTTATTTGGTGAACGTCCGTGCTCCTCGGCGTTCTTGTGTTGCTTTGGGTCGCAGGTTGCAGCCAGTTGTCTCGACTTCGCGTTGAGGAGTTTGTGGCCGCCGCCTCCCGGGTACGTCCCCTTTTTTCCTTCTCTTTGGGTAATTAGCTCCAGGGAGCCGTAGGGGCTCCCCACAGAAAACCAGCGTTGAATGTAATGAAACGCCATTTTCTGGGTGAGCCCCGGAGGCTCCCTGGCTACCCTCCCTCCCGTCCGGTCGGCGGATTTTTCGCGTTGGTTGAAGCCTAGTTTCCGAACTGACGGCAGCCGGCGCGGTGAGGTCCGGGGCCCCCCCTCCCCCTCCCGGGGAGGGGAGGGCTGCGCGGACAACCGGCGCGGCAGTAAAGTGATTGTTTGATTGTTTTCCTTGTGATTGTAGGGAGTTTTTCTACCTCTCTGTTCGGTTTGTTGTAGTTTTCTACCATGTGGGGTTTGTTTTGTTACGCCTACCTTTCTGGGTGCCTAACCCCGGTCGATGGCAGATAAGGAAAACCCCCAACCATATGGGGTTTTCCAGGGCCATTGCTCCCTGAAACCTCTCTGAAGGGGCCAGGTTCTGGCGCTGGTCCCTGGTAGGTCTGAACTCCATAGCTAGTGTCCCGGTCTAACATAACATACATTAGCCCGATAAGCTCCAGGGAGCCTCCGGGGCTCACCCAGAAAATGGCGTTTCATTACATTCAACGCTGGTTTTATTCACATAAAATTCCATTTGCCAAGTGGTGCTCCATATACTTATTTTGTCCAGGTCTTCCTGAAGGGCATGACAATCATCTAAATTTCTTATCCTTCCTATTATCTTAGCATCATCAGCAAACATGTTTATATAATTCTGTATACCAACTGGTAGATCATTTATGTAGACAATGAACATCACTGGTGCAAGAACTGAACCCTGTGGTACTCCACTTGTGACATTTCTCCAGTCCGATACATTGCCTCTGATTACTGCCCCCATTTTTCTATCAGTCAGAAAATCTTTCATCCATGTTAGAAGCTTACCTGTCACCCCTCCAATATTTTCCAGTTTCAAGAACAACCTCTTATGTGGAACTCTGTCAAAAGCCTTTTTTAGGTCTAGATAGATGCAGTCAACCCAACCATCTCTTTCCTGAAAAATCTCTGTGGCTCGATCATAGAAACTGAGTAAATTTGATAAACAGGGTCTTCCAGATCGAAAACCATACTGTCTGTCAGATATTATATCATTTCTCTCCAGGTGTTCTACCCATTTAGTTTTTATTATTTTTTCCAATATTTTTACTATTACACTTGTCAATGATACAGGTCTATAATTGAGGGTCTTCCCTGCAGCCACTTTTGTAGACTGGAACTATGTTAGCCTTTTTCCACACGTCTGCTACAATTCCTGTACATAGGGATGCTTGAAAGATCAGGTGAAGTGGAATGCTGAGCTCAGATGCACATTCTCTCTGAATCCATGGTGAAACTCCATCTGGACCAACTGCTATGTTCTTACCTAGCTCCTTTAGCATATTTTCTATTTCATCTCTAGACACCTCTATATGATCTATGTTGTTCTCTGGAATTCTTATTGTATCTGGTTCCCTGAAGATTTCATTTTGTACAAACACACTTTGGAACTTTTCGTTTAATGTTTCACACATTTCCTTTTCGTTTTCTGTGAATCTATTTCCCATTTTCAACCTCTGAATATTATCCTTTACCTGCAGCATGCTTTTAATGAATTTATAGAAAAGGCCTGGATCTGATTTACATTTGTCTGCTATACCATTTTCAAAGTTCCTCTCTGCCTCTCTCCTTACTGACGTGTAGTTGTTTCTCGCATCTTTGTATGTGTGTGTGTTGGTGTGTATGTATATATATATGTATATATATAATATTTATTCTGGAAAAAGTTTGGATAATTTATACAATGAATTTGAAGGATATCTTTCAATAATGCTTTTCAGCAAATAGTAATCAATACGAGCTAGATATCTTTCTGCTTAAGACTTATAAGTGTTCAAGCTTTCCAATTTTACCCCTCCTATTATTTCCAACCAGATATGCATCTCTCTCCTTGAGAATGCATGAACATAGGAAATTGTAGAAGACCTATTTGCCAGGGAAGGCAGTGGAGCTGCCTCACCTGGGCAAATAGGTCTTCTGAAGCAGACACACTCATGTCCACATGTAACTTATGCTTGAAACAGTCAAAAGTAGTGATCCCAGGTGCACCATGTCAAGACGAGAGAGAGAGTGGCAGTGCTCCCACCACACGGCTGCTTTGCTCACCGCGGTCGCCCACAATTTGAAGCATAGGTTAACAACAATAAAAATGATTATGTAGTGCAGTTATTTTCTGGATATATCATTAACGAAGCTAGGAAAGGATACTTTAGACTGGAAGGCAAGGCGTGTGTGGACTGACCTGGGTGGGAGGGGTTTACTGCGGGAGAACTCCAGCTGCTCATGCACGTCTCCCACGCCCAGCCTCAGGGTGAGGGACTTGGCGCATGTCACTCCGTCCGTGCCACACGCCACGTTCTGCACAAACCACACATCTTAGTCATCACTTACAATCATCAATGAATGTAAACGAATGACATTTACGATTATTGGCTGAAGCAATTTAACCACAGTAACGATCAGGCAAATTGGCCAATACAAGGTCTCAATGAAACGCCAGAGATCTGCTACTAATAGCACGACGCCATCCTAAACATTCAATATTCTGTGTTACAATGTAGTTAAGGTAGCCTTTCTATAAAACGTTTCTAGTTCAGCTGCATCAAATTATCTACATATTTGCATAAAAAAGGTAAGTGACAGAGCCTCTATGTTGCTGATATGATAACTTTCTCCAATCACTATTTATTGATATATTATTGTTTAAGCTGTCACATACAAGGTGTTTACAGTCTCAGTGCTTTAAATGCTAGTTTATATTTAAGTGTATTAATACACTTAATACTAAAATAAAATATTTAAGTGTATTAATATTCAAGTTATAAATTTGCAATATACCAATATATAATTACTGAAGGCATCTCTCTCAGACAAGGAGGAAAGAACAAACAAGTCAATGTTTTTCATGACAAAAATAAGTGCTTACCACTGATCAACACAACAGTGTTTACATTTGGCAGTCGTAATTAAGTCATGAGCTTTAAGATGCAGTCTTGTTTAGTATTGTAATAATATTTAACAACTTTAAAATTCTTTCCATACACACCTGTATTGTGATGTCAAAATGTCCTTTATCAGTGTGACTGCCCTTGGCGAGGATGTAGTCACAAGCCCCTTGGAACTCGTAGAGGCGGCCGTCGAATGTCTTGTAATGGGAGTCCCCCCAGGCGGTACAGATTCCCGGGCACTGTGCAGCAGTGCACACCCAGTGGCCGCCTGTGCATACACTGTGACGGAAACAGGTAACACATAATGCAACGTCTCATAAACTGTAGGAAATTAGTCAGACTATATTCCAGTATGTTCTTGTAGCATATCTGGAAAAGCGTGTGTGTTTACCCTTTTCCCTATGGCTTGTATCTACACTGGTAGTTGATTGGACAGTGTTTTATGAGCACATGGAACAAGAGTGTATTCGACAAGAAATAAAACTATTTTCTTGTTTACTTTTGGCAGAGTACAAATTGCAAATCATTACATACTTTGCACGTCTCCATTTACAAAAGAAAACATGAAAAAACCAGCATTGAATGTAATGAAACTTCATTTTCTGGGTGAGTCCCAGAGGCTCCCTGGAGCTGTCCAGGCTGATTTGGATATCCCTAACTTTGGCATCAGTCAATTTGGGGGGAGTTCTAGGCTTACCGGAGACCACGAGCCAGAACCTGGCCCCCTCAGAGAGTCATGGGGAGCAGTGGCCCATAGAATGCATATGTGATTTTGGAGCATTCTATATCTGCATTCGCGACCAACGATCATTCAGGATCCCGAGACGATGAGAATATGATGACATGACGTAGAAGAATACATGTCCCAGAAAAGAAGGGTGAGAAGTGGTAAAATCACCCACAGGAAGCACGGAACCGACGGACCCAAGGGACACACAACCGAACCCAGGGAGGGGCCGATGCCCTACGAACTCGTATGCAGAGGCGGGAAAGGAAAATCCCCACTCCTTGTAACCGAAAGTCCCACCCAGAGGGTTGGAAAACCCAGGCGGGGTTCAATGGGACCCAAGGCCCTCAAGCCAGCCCCTATCCAACCCCGGGAACCTCCATGTCAGGTCCCAGCAGCGAGTCGTCCTCTCAAGCCCCGACCACACAAGAAAAAGCCGGAGCAGCTGAATTACCTGGAAGAGAATGAGCCCACTGGTCAGATTCCAGAGCTATGGCTGGAGGAACGGACTCGAATGCCTCTGTAGCCAGCCCCGGAAAGGGCAACCCCCGAAACTGCTCAGAAACCTCGAAACCCTGCCCCGAGCTCGAAGCCCTCAAACGCTTATGAGCCAGAAGCAGGGGGGGGGGGACCTTATGAACCACAGCAGGGAAAGAACGAGGGGGCGCGGATAGAACCAAGGCCGAAATGACCAACACCCAAGTCCGGGGTCCCTATAAACAAAATGGGGCAGCCTCAGGGTATCCAGGTAAGCAACCTAACAAGTACACTGCAACACCCTATCTTGCAACGCGTGAGCCGCCTGCACCAGAATAATATCATCAGAGTGGGTGAACTGAGTCATATACAAGCAACAAAGCTCGCAGGACTCTGGGTCGAATGTATCACCGACCCAACAGACAGCATGACGGAGGCAAAAACAATGAGCGTTGCCCTGACACAAGGGGGAGAGAGCAACCCTCAAACTCACACACGGCGAGAGGGGACTCAGGGGTCACATCCAATGGACCGGAATGCCCCATGGGGTTTCCCAGGGCCCCTAAACTGGGTCTGCTAAGGGTTTACCCAGGTAGGATAATGCTAACCGGCACCCCAAGCCACCAATCAACACTGCTAATGCTGAACCCCTGGGACATGTTTACTCACAAGGGCGAAGCAGGGGGTACCACCAAACATAAACAACCCTAGTATAAGGGGGAAGGAACACCAAGGCAGACCCCCCCACCAGGCAAAAAGAAAAAGAAAAGAAAAACCTCGCAAGAGGACAGCATACCCAGAGGGAACAGAGCTGACCGCTGTTAGAGGTGAAAACTAGCTACGCAGTACCCCCTCGCCTCTACCAGTGCAAAAACTACCACTTACCCCTGTTATGACCACGCATACACCAGAATGATCATACTGAGATTGGTGTATGAGTGTGCTCAAACTATACAGTGATATTTTGGCTGATAGCCTCATATCACAAATCTTGTGTTATGATGTAATCTCATGTTACCATACATTATTCTTATTTTATTTATTGTCAATGTGTGACATACATTTCGAAGTCTATATTAATTCTGCATCAAAGTTGTATGCCATGTAATTGTGGATATTATATATATTAGATGTCTAGTTATAGCAGTAGCCTAATGTCATGGAGATTGAAAAACATCTTGTATGCTCATTGTATGTAATGCTACACAAATGCTTTATAGGTAACATTATGTGGACAGTGTTGGAGACTGTATACATTTAGTTTCCAGATATATTATTCATACGTATACTGATTAGTTTCCATTTTAGTGTTGTACCTTGCATTGTCCCATTGTCAGGACATTATATGAAATTATAGCACTCTGAAACGTTTTCCACTTAGACAATCTTTTGATACACATGTTGTATTTTATACACATGTGTATTTTGATACACATGCACATGCATGTGTATCAAATTGATACACATGCATCAATTTGTATTGATACAAAATACACATGTGTATTTTGATACACATGCACATGCAGCCCGAGTACCAGTGAACATTACTCCAAGCTCACCAACCACCTAAGAGAAATACTCAACCCAAGCACAGCACAATAAGAATCTGGAGCTGGAGCCACAAAGACCAAGCCGCATCCCATTAGCTGAGGAACTGCAGGTTGGGTCGCCAGCGTGGGGTCTGGGGCTCCCCTTCCCCCTCCCGGGGAAGGGGGGAGCTGCGCAGACATTCGGCGCGGCTCGTGTGACATCATGCTTGTTTGTTCGTTTTCAATTAGGGAGTTCTGTCCACTCATTTGTCTATTTTTGTTGTTTTTAACCAGAACAGGGATTTGTTTTGTGGCGCTTACCTTTCTGGGTGCCTGTCCCTGTCGATAGCAGATATGGAATGGTCCAAAATTACATGTGCATTTCTATAGACCATTGCTCCTTGTGCCTCTCTGAGGGGGACCAAGTTCTGGCTAGTGGTCCCTGGTAGGCCTAGAACTCCACCCACAGTAGAGACATTAGAAAGAATTTTTTCAGTGTCAGGGTAGTTAACAAATGGAATGCATTAAGTAGTGTTGTGGTGGAGGCTGACTCCATACACAGTTTCAAATGTAGATATGATAAAGCCCAATAGGCTCAGGAATCTGTACACCAGTTGATTGACAGTTGAGAGGCGGGACCAAAGAGCCAGAGCTCAACCCCCGCAAACACAACTAGGTGAGTACAACTAGGTGAGTACATCAACTGATGCCAAAGTTAGGGATATCCATAGCAGCCTGAATACCTCCAGGGAGCCGTAGGGGCTCCCCCCCAGAAAAAAATCTTTTTTAGCCAAAAGCATATAAATGCAAATAGAGTATAGCTGAAAACTGAAATAAAACTTTCCTCATTTACTTCATCAACTAAGTGAAGATAAACTGGCAGGAGTGACTGATGAGGGAGGGGGGGGGGGGAAGAGGGTGAATTTGAGGGCCATAATTACAGAATAATGGTCAAACTTGGCAAGAACCATTTGCATCAGTGTCACAGCTTTTCAAGACCATAATATCAACAACTTGACTATGAGGTAAAATTTAGACAAATATACCTTTCTTTGCTTATACAGTGGTACCTCGAATAATGAGTTTAATCCATTCCGGCACCGAGCTCGTCATGTGGAAAACACGTCTTGCGAAACAACAACAAAACTGTCGTAAAACGTGTCTGAGAACCAGCGGAAATGCTCGTTAATCGAGGAAAAGCTTGTTAGTAGAGACAAATGTTCTGCGAGTGGCTTGCTCCTTACTCAAAATGCTCGTAGATAGAGCCGCTCGTTAATCGAGGTGACACTGTACTGACAAGTAAATTGTCAAGTAAAAATTGACCTTATTCATTTCTGCTTAATAATAGCATTACTTCTGTCAAAATATATATTCAAGAAAGGTAAAGAAGAACACATATGATCATGTACACTCAGAATTGTCTTCGGGTGTAGGTACACTGCGAGTTTACTCTTGAACATTTCTCAGGACTAAAGCATTCTTGTTTGCTTGTCAGTAAGCTATTGTGGTGGTTTAATATCCCTCTAGAGGTTAATAGGTCTTAACCCCCCCATAACCCCAGGGAAGTTAAGAGAGCCTTGCAGGCGAAGAGTCACAATAACGTGGCTGAAGTTAAGAGAGCCTTACCAGGTGTTGCAAAGGGAAGTTAAGAGCCTTACCAGGTGTTGCAAAGGGAAGTTAAGAGCCTTACCAGGTGTTGCAAAGGGAAGTTAAGAGCCTTACCAGGTGTTGCAAAGGGAAGTTAGGAGCCTTACCAGGTGTTGCAAAGGGAAGTTAAGAGCCTTACCAGGCATTGCAAAGGGAAGTTAAGAGCCTTACCAGGTGTTGCAAAGGGAAGTTAGGAGCCTTACCAGGTGTTGCAAAGGGAAGTTAGGAGCCTTACCAGGTGTTGCAAAGGGAAGTTAGGAGCCTTAGCAGGAGTTGCAAACAGAAGCAAAAAGAGTGTTACCAGGTGTTGCAGTCTTGAGAGATGGAGGAATTATCTTGATAAGAGCGGCCACCGTGGTGACAAGGGCAGTCGCTGCGGAGGATGCAAGTGTCAGTCTCGGGGTCCCTGACGTAACCAGTGACACAGGCACACCCGGGGCGGCACTTATCTTCCCAGGTCATAACACTCGAGTGCATCGTCTGTAACATCAACACATCTTACACGTCTACGACTCACGCTGTATCTTGACCACTTACACTAGTAGGTAACACACCACCACCTCACAGCACAACTCTACCTCACTGCTTATGAAACTAAATGAAATAGAGAAATATAAACACAAATAGAGAGAAAGATCTAGGAAGTTGAAATCACACCGAACCTGTTCCAGAAGCCCACATCAAAAGGACATCATCAGCGGCATATGGTAGATTGTGTTGGAAATTTCCAACACTAATAAACTACTATTGTATTATAATAAATTATCATCACTACACTAATTACAGTAGTTATTAATACCACTAACGGTAGTGTTAATATAATTTAATCTGAGCCTATTGCTGATAATATGACTCCCGATCATGTAAAACCGAGAGTTATTAATTGAAATTATTTAGTAACAGTTTTATCTGTTACGATCGAATGCTATGGAGAGTATATATATCATCTCCATTTCTCGCTAGAGATCATTTATCGAGAATATGATAATTATTAAATCCCTATAATTGCAACCCAGTTCCTATTATTGCATTTCATCCATAATTGCGCGGAAAAGAATAATTCGTGATTAATAATTTCT
Organism: Procambarus virginalis; assembly: GCA_020271785.1. Lineage (NCBI taxonomy): Eukaryota > Metazoa > Arthropoda > Malacostraca > Decapoda > Cambaridae > Procambarus > Procambarus virginalis. The sequence continues at coordinate 71,992 of WNGS01163227.1, read as the reverse complement.
GTGGTGAATGCGAGAGCGGGTTGAGGGAGGAGACGCCATTACAGACACGAGGCAGCCCTGGCGTGGAGAGTGGCGAGACGCATGATGGTGACTGGAAGTTCTTATCGATAAGAATTACGTTGATACCCAGTTAACAAGTAACAATTACTTATCCATGTGTTTTCTAGTGCCCAGCCAGTTAATAACGCGTCAACAATTGAAGCCACGACCCGTAATTACGTGTGTACAGCAGTGAACGCTTGGGACCGGCTGACGCGATCTCGGCAGACTTCATTATTTAATACGCTCATGTTAAGTATATATTTTTGGTTTGATGCATCACTCGAGATTGTATATTTATGAGTAGTCTGTCATTAGGATGCGTAATCAATAAACATACCATGTTAGTAATGTTCGTCATTCTCAGTTTCATGAATACTTGAAATAATTCGTAGCCTAATCAATTGCTACTTAAATTCTCTTGATTGCAGCGTGTATACGAGGTGCCAGCAAGTTTGTTTCTCGTCAGTCGGGTTATTCACCTCGAGTTCTTCCTTTATTGGGATCCTGTGACCACAAGGACGAATGACGAACTGGCGTTATAGAAATCGTCTTACAGCTAAGACATATTTTTCGTACAAATTCATAATTTGATAATTATTATATAATTCATATAAAATCTTTACATTGAATAATTATTGCCAGATTTGGTAATCAATGTTTATGCTCTAACTGTGCTCAGTGTTTATGCTCAGTGATTCATGATCTTTAATATTCATGATTTGATTTACCATATACAGGTATTTGAATCTATTGTAGTTTAGATTTCTCATGTCATTAATCCAACAATGAACTAGTGACGAACCACACTGGTTCCTAGATATATATGAACTTCTAGAAATAACCCCCCAATGTTGATATTTGAGGCTTTGGCTTGAATTAATAATACAGTCTGTTTCTTAATTTCAAGTGATTATTCATTGAATGAGTTTCCATAGACACTGGTTCTCTAGTGTCATTCTAATGATCACTATTAATCGTTTTCCCTCTTTTCTCAAAAGTGGGTGGTCCTTTGATTTATTTCAATACAATAATAATTTAATTTAGTATATGAGTTCAAGCCCCAGATACCCAACAGATTGGCCAACATAAGAACTGCCTTAGATTTTAGAAATTTGTGTAAGGAATCATTTAAGACCTTGTAAACTACTTATGTCAGACCAATCCTGGAGTATGCACCTTCAGCCTGGAGTCCATACCAAGTTAAACACAAGACAAATTTAATGATTCAGACTAATTTGCCACCAAACTAGTCCCGGAACTGAGAGGTATGAGCTATGAGGAAAGGCTATGGGAGCTAAACCTCACATCCCTGGAAGACAGAAGAGTAAAGAAGACATGATAACAACCTACAAAGTTCTCAGAGAATTTGCAGGGTGGACAAGGCAAACTCTTTAGCACGGGTGGAACACGAACAAGGGGAAACAGGTAGAAACTTCATACCCAAATAAGCCACAGAGATATTAGAAAGAATTTTTTCAGTGTCAAGAGTAGTTATCAAATGGAATGCATTAAGCAGTGATGTGGTGTAGGCTGACTCCATACACAGTTTCATATGTAGATTTGGTAAGAGCCCAGTAGGCAAAAGAATCTTTACACTAGTTGACTGACAGTTGAGAGGCAGGACCAACAACCAAAACTCAACCCCTGCAAGTTCAACTAGGTGAGTACACACACACACACACACACACACGAGGATGAGGGAAGGTGACGTTCCCTCCATGCTAGATTTGATATTTACCAGGAAGGAGGAAGAAATATTTGACATTCACTACCTTCCTCCCTTGGGTAAAAGTGACCATGTCTTTTTGAGGATAAAGTATGCAAACGCGTTATAATCTGGAAGAAAATATGATGGTCGATGCAATTGAAAAACCTGACTTTAGGAGAGGACATTATGGAAACCTTAGAAAATTTTTTAGGGAGTATAATTGGACAGACTTGTTGCTAGGCAAGGAAGTGAATGAGATGTATGTCAAGTTTTGTGAAATATATGATAAAGGCACAAAAAAATTTATACCAAAACAGAGAAGCAGAACTAGGAAACAGGATTGGTTCGACAGAAAGTGCGAGAGGGCCAGAGACCAAAGACACAAAAATGGAATCAATACAGGAAGAGGCCAAACCCCAATCATACCAGCGATACAAAGATGCGAGAAACAACTACACGGCAGTGAGGAGAGAGGCAGAAAGAAATTTTGAAAAAGGGATTGCAGACAAATGTAAAACAGAACCAGGTCTATTCTATAAATTCATAAACAACAAATTGCAGGTAAAGGATAATATTCAGAGGTTGAAAATGGGAAATAGATTCACGGAAAATGAAAAGGAAATGTGTGAAACATTAAACGAAAAGTTCCAAAGTGTGTTTGTACAAATGAAATCTTCAGGGAACCAGATACAATAAGAATTCCAGAGAACAACATAGAGCACATAGAGGTGTCTAGAGACGAAGTGGAAAAAATGCTCAAAGAGCTAAATAAGAACAAAGCAGTTGGTCCAGATGGAGTTTCACCATGGGTTCTGAGAGAATGTGCACCTGAGCTCAGCATCCCTCTTCAACTGATCTTTCAGGCATCCCTGTTTACAGGAGTTGTAGCTGATGTGTGGAAAAAGGCTAACATAGTTCCAATTTACAAGAGTGGAAGCAGGGAAGACCCCCTTAATTATAGACCGGTATCATTGACAAGTGTAATAGTCAAAATATTGGAAAAAATAATTAAAACTAAATGGGTAGCACACCTGGAGAGAAATGATATAATATCAGACAGACAGTATGGTTTTCGATCTGGTAGATCCTGTGTATCGAATTTACTCAGTTTTATGATCGAGCAACAGAGATATTACAGGAAAGAGATGGTTGGGCTGACTGCATCTATCTGGACCTAAAAAAGGCTTTCGACAGAGTTCCACATAAGAGGTTGTTCTGGAAACTGGAAAATATTGGAGGAGTGACAGGTACGCTTCTAACATGGATGAAAAACTTTCTGACTGATAGAAAAATGAGGGCTGTGATCAGAGGCAATGTATCGGACTGGAGAAATGTCACAAGTGGAGTACCACAGGGTTCAGTTCTTGCACCAGTGATGTTTATTGTCTACATAAATGATCTACCAGTTGGTATACAGAATTATATGAACATGTTTGCTGATGATGCTAAGATAATAGGAAGGATAAGAAATTTAGATGATTGTCATGCCCTTCAAGAAGACCTGGATAAAATAAGTATATGGAGCACCACTTGGCAAATGGAATTTAATGTTAATAAATGTCATGTTATGGAATGTGGAATAGGAGAACATAGACCCCACACAACCTATATATTATGTGAGAAATCTTTAAAGAACTCTGATAAAGAAAGAGATCTAGGGGTGGTTCTAGATAGAAAACTATCACCTGAAGACCACATAAAGAATATTGTGCAAGGAGCCTATGCTATGCTTTCTAACTTCAGAATTGCTTTTAAATACATGGATGGGATATACTAAAGAAATTGTTCATGACTTTTGTTAGGCCAAAGCTAGAATATGCAGCTGTTGTTTGGTGCCCATATCTTAAGAAGCACATCAACAAACTGGAAAAGGTGCAAAGACATGCTACTAAGTGGCTCCCAGAACTGAAGGGTAAGAGCTACGAGGAAAGGTTAGAAGCATTAAATATGCCAAAACTAGAAGACAGAAGAAAAAGAGGTGATATGATCACTACATACAAAATAGTAACAGGAATTGATAAAATCGACAGGAAAGATTTCCTGAGACCTGGAACTTCAAGAACAAGAGGTCATAGATATAAACGGCTAAACACAGATGCCGAAGAAATATAAGAAAATTCACTTTCGCAAACAGAGTGGTAGACGGTTGGAACAAGTTGGGGGAGAAGGTGGTGGAGGCCAAGACCGTCAGTAGTTTCAAAGCGTTATATGACAAAGAGTGCTGGGAAGACGGGACACCACGAGCGTAGCTCTCATCCTGTAACTACACTTAGGTAATTACACTTAGGTAATTACACACACACACCACAACACACACACACACCCCCAAAACAACACACACACAACACACACACCACCCACACAACACACACACACACACTATCTAGGAGATAACATCTAGGTCAGAAAAGAGTGTAGAAGAAGCAAAAGTAGTAGATAAAATTGTTGGCTCGTGGAAGGTCTTACAACCAAAGAGGATGTGTGCGACTACAGGAGAATAGGCAGATATGTAAAAGGGAAAGATCGACCTTTGAGGATCACCCTAAACGGTGCCAAACAGATGGAAGAAGTACTAAGGAATGCCAGAAAATTACAAAGCGTTGAGGATGGGAAAGGGTGGTCGTTAAGACGAGATCTTTCAAAAGAAGATAGAGAGAAGCTGAAACTGAACCTCGCCGAGGCAAAACGTTTAAATGAGAGCAGGAATGAAGAAGAAATCAATTCTTTTTTCTACAAAGTGATAGGGGTAGGCAGACCAGTAAAGTGGTACATAAAAGCAAACCAACAAAATCATTAGAGAAAGGGGGAGTGAAAAATAAGAAGATGGGGAACAAGTTCCTGAAGATTGCATACACCAACATAGATGGAGTAAGGTCAAAGATACTGGAGTTAAGTGATATAATACAGCTGCAGACACCAGACATTGTTGCACTCACGGAGACAAACTTGAAGATGTTATTTTAAATGAGGTCATATTCCCAAGGGGCTACTCAATTTGGAGACGGGACAGAAAAATTAGGAAAGGCGGTGGCGTTGCTGTGCTGGTGAAAGAACACCTAAAGGTGAACGAAATAATGACTACCATCCACAAGAAGTTGACATAATAGCACTAGAGATCTGCCATGAGGATGATAAACTAGTGATCATAAATGCATATAGTCCACCGCTAAGCAGCACATGGTCAAAGGAGGAGCTAGATAGTAAACGAGAAGGTCTTATAACGATAATGAGAGAGATCATAGCGAGAGCGGATAACGATAGTTCACGACTGTTGATAGTCGGCGACTTCAACTTGAAATCCATAGACTGGGAAGCATATGAAGCTAAAACAGAAGATTTCTGGACCTGTAAATTTGTAGACCTCATCCTGGAAACATTCTTGTATCAACATGTTAAACAAGCTACGAGGATGAGGGAAGGTGACGTTCCCTCCATGCTAGATTTGATATTTACCAGGAAGGAGGAAGAATATTTGACATTCAGTACCTTCCTCCCTTGGGTAAAAGTGACCTGTCTTTTTGAGGATAAAGTATGCAATGCGTTATAATCTGGAAGAAAATATGAATGGTCGATGCAATTGAAAACCCTGACTTTAGGAGAGGACAGTATGGCAACCTTAGAAAATTTTTTTAGGGAGTATAATTGGACAGACTTGTTGCTAGGCAAGGAAGTGAATGAGATGTATGTCAAGTTTTGTGAAATATATGATAAGGCACAACAAAATTTATACCAAAACAGAGAAGCAGAATAGGAAACAGGATTGGTTCGACAGAAGTGCGAGAGGGCCAGAGACCAAAAGACACAAAAATGGAATCAATACAGGAAGAGGCCAAAACCCCAATCATACAAGCGATACAAAGATGCGAGAAACACTACACTA
>WNGS01163227.1:50222-62296 GCA_020271785.1 Procambarus virginalis | reverse complement strand
GCTACACTTTCTAACTTCAGAATTGCTTTAAATACATGGATGTGAGAAATACTAAAGAAATTGTTCACGACTTTTATTAGCCAAAGCTGGAATTGCAGCGTTGTATGGTGCCCATATCTTAAGAAGCACATCAACAAACTGGAAAAGGTGCAAACACATGCCACTAGTGGCTCCCAGAACTGAAGGAACAAGAGCTACGAGGAGAGTTAGAAGGCATAAATAAAGAAACTAGAAGACAGAAGAAAAAGAGGTGATATGATCACTACATACAAAATAGTAACGGAATTGATAAAATCTGACAGGAAGATTTCCTGAGACCTGGAACTTCAAGAACAAGAGGTCATAGATTAAACTCAAACACAAGCTGCCGAGAAATATAGAAAATTCACTTTGCAAACAGAGTGGTAGAGGTTGGAACAAGTTGGGGGAGAAGGTGGTGGAGGCCAAGACCGTCAGTAGTTTCAAAGCGTTATATGACAAAGAGTGCTGGGAAGACGGGACACCACGAGCGTAGCTCTCATCCTGTAACTACACTTACGTAATTACATACGATTGCCCCTACTTACGATAATTTTGAGTTACGATGTAAATTTCATTGAAACAATGCAACTCGACATCCGATGGGGCATCGACTTCTGATATTTGTTGGTACATGTTCTGGTCGACCGAAGCGCGTGGTTCCTGGTCACGAGGCCAACCCTGCCTCAGTTTACTTGAGCTGCCCGCTTAGTGACGATCGTGCCTATAAGAAATTCCGCCTTTGTGGTGATTTTTTGCATTTTGAACATTAAAGTAATTATTATATATCACTCCATGAGTTGCAGGAAAGTCAATGGTCAGGCTTAGCATATGAAACCCATGTAAGGATGACCCTAGAGCAGAAACAAGAGTACAGAATGTCTCTTCCTCAACAATTAAGAAAATGTGTGCAGCATGAGAAGAATTGCAAACCTTTGCTGAAACGTCTCGCCCCAATCCAAGCTGCAGTAGGCCGTTGCCGTAACCTATTCAATGACACTATGATGCATCATTACAGAAAATGTTAAAATGAAGGAAAAACAATGTCTATTGAGAAATTTGTAGTGAGACAAACAAGCACCAGGTCCTAGTGGTATTCAGGCAAAACATAGTGTGTGTACCCCAGAGAAAACATCACTGCCTGATGTGATAATGGAAGGGGACTCCTCCCCTTCCAAACAGTAACAACTCTCCTCCACCCCCCCCCCTCATCACAATCTTCCATACGCCATCAAGAGTCCTTCCATAAAGGTAAGAGAAACTTTGGTACTGTATTGTAGTTAGAAAAAACCATTGTATTAAGTATAAAATGTATTTGTATGTTAATATTGTGGAGGGTGGGGAATGGATTAATCCAATTCTCTTTATTTCTTATGGGAAAAATTGCTTCGACTTACGATATTTCGACTTACGATCTGTCTCTGGGAAAGGATTAGCATCGTAAGTCGAGGCCCCTTTATTATATATATATATATATAATATATATATATATATATATATATATATATATATATATATTATATATTAATATATATATATATATATATATATAGATATATATAGATATGTATATGCTTACATACATACATACATACATACCTACACATACATACACATACATAATCCATACTAACATACATACCTATATTGTTATACTAGCAGGAACCTGACGTGGACCATCATCCGTGAGGCTGGAGTGTTCGTGTTCGCCGAGGTGCCGGACATGGGCCTGGTGCTGCAGTGGGACCGTGGCACCCGCGCCTACCTTAGACTCGACCGGTCTGGCGAGGCAAGGTAAGCTGCTCTCACATACTCTTATGAGGTCAAACATGGCAACACCTGCTGTGTTGTATGCTTATGAAAACACTGGCTGTTTTGCATCCTTATGGCAACACCTGGCATGCTGAATGCTTATGGCAACACCTGCTATGCTGCATGCTTATGGCAACACCTGCTGTGTTACATGCTCATGGCAACACTTGCCGTGCTGCATGCTTATGGCAACACTTGTCGTGTTGCAATGCTTATGGCAACACCTGCTGTGCGCATGATTATGGTAACACCTGCTGTGTTGTAGAGTTATGGCAACACTTGCTGTGCTGCATGCTTATAATAGGCTCCTCGCACAATGTTCTTAACCCTTTAACTGCGCAACGCGCCTGCAGGCTCGCGTCTGGTTTGCGCAACGCGCCTCCGGGTATTTGTATTTTTCACGTTCCATTCAAATCTCCCGCGGCTACATGGGTTCACATCAGCTTCCTCAGGGCTCTTGTAAACAGACGCCATCTTTAAAAAAATCGTGGTCCACATTCCCGGGTGTGGGAGCCTCAGTAGTGTGTGAGCAACCAAGGCTGGCGCTCGCAGCATGAGCGCACAGCACTGCTGTTCAGCGTGTGACCACAGCATCGCCTAATAATGTCAAAATATATATATAACTTGTATCATTTAGCCATGATAGTGTTATAGAAGAGCCTGAGTGTGATAATGACTGGGTACAATGTTCAATTATCAGTGATTCAATGCTGTTCACGATGTTCACAGCACCACAGCATTATTTCGTCCATCTAGGAATTTTCAAATGATTTCTTAGGTTCCTTTTCAAAATAAACGTGTGGTCAATTATTCATTTACAGGAATTAGTGACCAGGATTGTGATAATAGCAGGATTGTGGTTATAATTAGCGTTGTGCGTAGTATTGTGGAAGGAGGAAAGTTTGGTGAGGGAGGGAGGGCGAGAATTGAGGTAGCCTCATTGTGTGTGTGTGGCTGCCACTCTTGTTTTGCTCACCATAATAGCTTAGTGGTTCGCTATGGGCAACACATATGTACATGGGTATATATAGTGTGTGTATATAGTGTAAGAACAGTAACAGGAGAATGTTGAGAGGAGCTATTTTGGTGAGGGAGGTGACGTAATCGTAGCGTCGTCTGCTGTCTGCTGTGTGATTTTTCATGCAGTGTATGGTGGCCACTGTACTGTTTGGACACAATACCGGCTTACTTGCATAGTTCTGGTAAATAAAACATGTAGATAGGTATATAGAACATGTGTAATAAGAACTATAACAGTATGGTGGGAGGAGCAATGTTGGCGAGTAAGATGTTGGAGTGAGGGAGACTGGCTGGGTGTGGCTGCTCTCACTCGAGGTGTTCTGAGCGTGTTGATGGTGAATGTATATAGTGTGTGACAGTGTGTAGTGTGTAAATATATTATATGTATACACAAATTAGCATGATACATAGTAAATATGTGCAGCATATGTGTACACAAGTGTCATGCACGTAACACAGTGTCTTCGGACAGTACGGTTGTTTTACTGCCATAATATAGTGTACGTGTTCACTATACATAGGATTAGTACGTAAAAACAAATAAAATGTATTTGGAACTGTGCGAAAAAAATGAACGAAAATATATTCGCGGCAACTCGTGCGCCCCGCCCCGACCGCCCCACCCGCCCCGGGAGCTAACAGCACGGGCGCACGGGGAATCATGACGTCACATCCCAACTTACGGACCCCATAGCAGCCAAAGTAAGTACAATTACGACTTTTTTTTTACATACCCATACTGAGGGAAGGGTTTTTGACACTTTAAAAAGAAAAAAGAATTTTTTCCAGAGAATTTATTTCCTGCGCACCACGGGGGTGTCATATTTGGAGGCAACGCAGTTAAAGGGTTAATGTGGTCCTCATGTGACAGTTTTCTATCTAAAACCACCCCTAGATCCTTTTCTTTATCAGAATTCTTTAAAGATTTCTCACATAATTTATAGGTTGTGTGGGGTCTATGTTCTCCAATTCCACATTCCATAACATGGCATTTATTCACATTAAATTCCATTTGCCAAGTGTTGCTCCAAATACTTATTTTGTCCAGGTCTTCTTGTAGGGCATGACAATCATCTAGGTTTCTTATCTTCCCTATTATCTTTGCATCATCAGCAAACATGTTCATGTAATTCTGTATTCCCACTGGTAGATCGTTTATGTAGACAATGAAAATTACTGGTGCAAGAACTGAACCCTGAGGTACTCCACTCGTGACATTCCTCCAATCCGATACCTTGCCTCTGATTATGGCCCTCATTTTTCTGTCAGTTAGGAAATTTTTCATCCATGTTAGTAGCTTACCTGTCACTCCTCCAATATGTTCCAGTTTCCAGAACAACCTCTTATGGGGAACTCTGTCGAAAGCCTTTTTAGGTCCAGATAGATGCAGTCAACCCAACCATCTCTTTCTTGTAAAATCTCTGTGGCTCGATCATAAAAACTGAGCAAGTTCGTTACACAGGATCTTCCAGATCGAAAACCATACTGTCTGTCTGATATTATATCGTTTTCCTCCAGGTGTTCTACCCATTTACTTTTAATTATTTTTTCCAATATTTTGACTATTACACTTGTCAATGATACAGGTCTATAATTAAGGGGGTCTTCCCTGTTTCCAATTTTGTAGATTGGAACTATGTTAGCCTTTTTCCACACATCAGCTACAGCTCCTGTACACAGGGATGCCTGAAAAATCAGGTGAAGTGGAATGCTGAGCTCAGGTGCACATTCTCTCAGAACCCATGGTGAAACTCCATCCGGACCAACTGCTTTGTTCTTACCTAGCTCCTTTAGCATTTCTTCCACTTCGTCTCTAGACACCTCTATGTGCTCTATGTTGTTCTCTGGAATTCTTATTGTGTCTGGTTCCCTAAAGATTTCATTTTGTACAAACACACTTTGGAACGTTTCGTTTAGTGTTTCACACATTTCCTTTTCATCTTCCGTGAATCTATTTCCCATTTTCAACCTCGGAATATTATCCTTTACCTGCAATTTGTTGTTTATGAATTTATAGAATAGACCTGGTTCTGTTTTACATTTGTCTGCAATCCCTTTTTCAAAATTTCTATCTGCCTCTCTCCTCACTGCCGTGTAGTTGTTTCTCGCATCTTTGTATCGCTGGTATGTTTGGGGGTTCGGCCTCTTCCTGTATTGATTCCAATTTTGTGTCTTTTGGTCTCTAGCCCTCTCGCAATTTCTATTGAACCAATCCTGTTTTCTAGTTCTGCATCTCTGTTTTGGTATAAATTTTTTTGTGCCTTTATCATATCTTTCACAAAACTTGACATACATCTCATTTTCTTCATCTCCTAACAGCAAGTCTTTCTTGTCAAATTCCTTAAAGAAAATGTATGAGTTCCCCATAATGACCTCTCCTGAAATCAGGCTTTTCAACTGCTTCAACCTCATTTTCATCTACATTATAACGCATAGCATACTTTATTCCCAATAAGATATGGTCACTTTTACCTAAGGGAGGGAGGTACTGAATGTCAAATATTTCTTCCTCTTTCCTGGTAAATATAAAATCCAGCATGGAGAGAACATCCCCTTCCCTCATCCTCATAGCTTGTTTAACGTGTTGATACATGAATGTTTCCAGGATGAGGTTTACAAATCTACAAGTTCAAAAATCCTCCATTCTAGCTTCATATGCCTCCCAGTTTATGGATTTGAAGTTGAAGTCGCCAACTACCAAGAGTCGTGATCTATCTTTATCAGCTCTGACTATAATTTCTCTCATTATTGTTATAAGACCCTCTCGTTTATTATGTAGCTCCTCCTTTGTCCATGTGTTGCTTGGCGGTGGACTATATGCATTTATGATCGTTAGTTTATCATCCTGATTGCATAGTGCTATTATGTAAATTTCTTGTGGATTAGCAATTATTATTTTGTTTACCTTTAGGTGTTCTTTCACCAGCACAATAACACCACCGCCTTTCCTAATTTTTCTGTCCCGTCTCCAGACAGAGTAGCCTTTTGGGAATATGACCTCATTTAAAATATCATCTTCAAGTTTTGTCTCCGTGAGTGCAACAATGTCTGGTGTCTGCAGCTGTATTACATCACTAAACACTTTCATACTTTCAATGCAAACGTTTGCGGGCAATATTTTTCTCACGGTTCTGATTTGTGTACGCACGCCTGCGTCGAAAGATAAAATATTTGTATAAATTCCATTTTCTATTCGATTTTGTTGGGGATAGTTTAGAAATGTTCGCCATGAAATTTACGTTTTTTCTATTAACCGAAGAGCTTATTAAAGAAAATGGCATGACAGTGAATCATCATGGTAAAACAATTGTATTATTGACATGACAAGTATGATCGACGTAGTTTTTATGTTTGTTGCCGGTCGAACGCATCCTTATGTGACGGTTTATACTTATGTTCTTCTAGAACATTCTATTGCAAACACATTGGTACAAAAATTAAATACGTACATCCAAAATAATGTCAGGACAGTGAATTGAATATACACTTTTCGATGCGGTTTCGCCGATATGCCGCCGCGGGTAACACTTCAGCCACTTCCCACCTTCTTGTGGGTCGGTTGCGACATTGATTCTATATTTATATGCATATGTCCGTATAGAGAATTTTATTGCAATTCTAATGATACCAACATTAATGATGTAGGACAACTGTGGGCTTCACAACAATTAAGAGAGTGGAAACATTTTGTTGCTGTTTGGCGCTCTCGGCAAGTGATCTCAATAGTTTTTTATTTGGTGTTGATATTCCTTATGCTTTGGCAGCATTTATATGTATGTTTTTATAGACAATTCTATTGTGAACACAGTGATACCAAATTTAAATATGTACGGCTACAATTAGTGTCAGGACAGTAAAAAGAGTATACACTTTTTGGTCTTACCGCTTAGGCACGCGAAACACCGAAAGCACATAGGCCGAGTTTTTTTTAACTTCGCTGAAAGCGCGAAAGTGTTAACTCCAGTATCTTTGATCTCACTCCATCTATGTTGGTGTATGCAATTTTCAGGAACTTGTTCCCCTCTCCTTATTCTTCACTCTGCCTCTCTCTAATCCTTTTGTTGATTTGCCTTTATGTACCACTTTACTGGTTTGCCTACTCCTATCACTTTGTAGAAAAAAAGAATTGATTTCTTCTTCATTCCTGCGCTCATTTAAATGTTTTACCTCGGCGAGGATCAGTTTCAACTTCTCTCTGTCTTCTTTTGAAAGATCTCGTCTTAACGACCATACCTTCCTTACCTCATCACTTTGTAATTTTCTAGCATTCCTTAGGACTTCTTCCATCTGTTTGGCACCATTTAGGGTAATCCTCAAAGGTCGATCTTTCCCTTTTACGTAATTTCCAATCCTCCTGTAGTCGCAGACATTATCGATGGTAGTAAGATCTTCCACGAGGCCAACAATTTTATCTACTACTTTCTCTTCTTCTACAGCACTTTCTGGCCTGGATGTTATCTCCTTTTCTTTGCAACCAAAAATTATCAGACTTACTTCGATCAACTGTGTTTTGCACCAATTTAGGATTTGATGCCAGTTCCTTTCTGACTTTCAGCTTAATGTTTGCTTTATCCTGGTTGCTGTAGTGTTTGGTTTCCTTTACTGCTTCTTCTATTTTTTCTTTCTCCTTGGCTACTTGTGCATAGGTGAGTTGCATATCTTACTTGCACTGTTCTATTCTCTGTGTAACTTCCTCCATCTGTGCTGACAAAAGCTGTTTCTCCTGTTGAATTTCCTTACCTAACCTAAATCGTAGACATTTAAGTTTGTTTTAACTTCTTCCAAAGTTATTTTTAAGAGTTATTTTCTCCTCCATGGCTTTGCAATTTGTTTCCAGTTAATTCTTGTCCGTGCATAAGTCTTTCACTAACCCCTCAAGACCCAAAACCTTGCTACTCAAGTGCTCATTACTTTCTTTCAATTTGCTGATTATTTCTTCATGATAGTTCACTATGGTATCTAATTTTTCCAATTTGTTGTGCAGACTGCTTATATCAATGTTTTCTTCATTAAAACCCCCAAAATCTAGCTCTGTTTTGTTTTTCTTCTTGCTGGGGACCATCTTGAATGTTTTTGTCTGGACTGCTAACACTAGGGTCACTTTTTCTCATACAATTTTTCACTTCAATTTGCACATTCGTGTTATTTCACCTATTTTTCCAAAGCACAACACTTTTATGTTCCTTGGGACACCACTCACTATCATCAACCTGTACTACAATACTTAGGAATTGTGAAATATCCTGGAGCTCCACTGTTGCAGGTGCTGTCAATAGGGGTGTCCCTTTTGAATCCAATCCACACACACGTGTGTGTACTCACCTAGTTGTGCTTGCGGGGGTTGAGCTCTGGCTCTTTGGTCCCGCCTCTCAACCGTCAATCAACAGGTGTACAGGTTCCTGAGCCTATTGGGCTCTATCATATCTACACCTGAAACTGTGTATGGAGTCAGCCTCCACCACATTACTTCCTAATGCATTCCATTTTTCAACCACTCTGACACTAAAAAAGTTCTTTCTAATATCTCTGTGGCTCATTTGGGCACTCAGTATCCACCTGTACTCACCTATTTGTGCTTGCGGGGGGTTGAGCTTTGGCTCTTTGTGTCCCCTAGTGCGTGTGCCCCTTGTGTTAAATAGCCTGTCTTTATCAACTCTGTCGATTCCCTTGAGAATCTTGAATGTGGTGATCATGTCCCCCCTAACTCTTCTGTCTTCCAATGAAGTGAGGTTTAATTCCCGTAGTCTCTCCTCGTAACTCATACCTCTCAGCTCGGGTACTAGTCTGGTGGCAAACCTTTGAACCTTTTCCAGATTAGTCTTATGCTTGACTAGATATGGATTCCATGCTGGAGCCGCATACTCCAGGATTGGTCTGACATATGTGGTATATAATGTTCTGAAAGATTCCTTACACAAGTTTCTAAAGGCTGTTCTTATGTTAGCCAACCTGGCATATGCTGCTGATGTTATCCTCTTGATATGAGCTTTAGGGGACAGGTCTGGCGTGATATCAACCCCCAGGTCTTTCTCTCTCTCTGACTCTTGAAGTATTTCATCTCCCAAATGATACCTTGTATCTGGTCTCCTGCTTCCTACCCCTATCTTCATTACATTACATTTGCTTGGGTTAAACTCTAACAGCCATTTGTTCGACCATTCCTGCAGTTTGTCCAGGTCTTCTTGAAGCCTCAAGCTGTCCTCCTCTGTCTTAATCCTTCTCATAATTTTGGCGTCGTCAGCAAACATTGAGAGGAATGAGTCTATACCCTCTGGGAGATCATTTACGTATATCAGAAACAGGATTGGTCCAAGTACAGAGCCCTGTGGGACTCCACTGGTGACTTCACGCCATTCTGAGGTCTCACCCCTCACTGTAACTCTCTGCTTCCTATTGCTTAGGTACTCCCTTATCCACTGGAGCGCCCTACCAGTTACTCCTGCCTGTTTCTCCAGCTTATGCATCAACCTTTTATGGGGTACTGTGTCAAAGGCTTTCCGACAGTCCAAAAAAATGCAGTCCGCCCATCCTTCTCTTTCTTGCTTAATCTTTGTCACCTGATCGTAGAATTCTATCAAGACTGTAAGGCAAGATTTACCCTTCCTGAACCCATGTTGATGGGTTGTCACGAAGTCTCTTCTCTCCAGATGTGTTACTAGGTTTTTTCTCACAATCTTCTCCATCACCTTGCATGGTATACAAGTTAAGGACACTGGCCTGTAGTTCAGGGCCTCTTGCCTGTCACCCTTTTTGCATATTGGTACTACATTAGCAGTCTTCCATATTTCTGATAGGTCTCCCGTTTCCAGTGACCTACTATACGGAGAGCGGCAAGCAAAGTGCTCCTGCACACTCTTTCAATACCCATGGTGAGATTCTGTCCGGCCCAACAGCTTTTCTCACATCCAGCTCCAATAGGTGCTTCTTGACCGCATCTCTTGTAATTTCAAACCTATCCAAGGTCACCTGGTTTGCTGCCACCTCTCTTAGCACTGTGACTTCTCCTTCTGTGTGTGTGTGTCATTTACTGACTGTGTAATTACCTAAGTGTAGTTACAGGAGGAGATCTACACTCGTGGTGTCCCGTCTTCCCAGCACTCTTTGTCATATAACGCTTTGAAGCTACTGACGGTCTTGGCCTCCACCACTTTCTCACTTAACTTGTTCCAACCGTCTACCACTCTGTTTACAAAAGTGAATTTTCGTATATTTCTTTGACCCTTTGTTTAGTTAGTTTAAATCTATGACCTCTTGTTCTTGAAGTTCAAGGCCTCAAGAATTATTCCTTATCAATTTTGTTGATTCCCATTACTATTTTGTATGTAGTGGTCATATTGCCTCTTTTTCTTCTGTCTTCTAGTTTTGGCATATTTAATGCCTCTAACCTCTCCTCATAGCTTTTGCCCTTCAGTTCTGGGAGCCACTTTGTAGCATGTCGTTGCACCTTTTCCAGTTTGTTGATGTGCTTCTTAAGATATGGGCACCACACAACCGCTGCATATTCTAGCTTTGGCCTAACAAAGTCGTGAGTAATTCCTTTAGTATTTCGCCATCCATGAACTTAAGAGCAATTCTGAAGTTAGAAAGTGTGGCATAGGCTCCTCGCACATTCTTTATGTGGTCCTCAGGTGATAATTTTCTATCTAGAACCACCCCTAGATCTCTTTCTTTATCAGAATTCTTTAAAGATTTCTCACATAATATATAGGTTGTGTGGGGTCTACGTTCTCCTATTCCACATTCCATAACATGGCATTTCTGTGGGGAGCCCCTACGGCTCCCTGGAGCTTATCGGGCTAATGTATGTTATGTTAGACCGGGACACTAGCTATGGAGTTCAGACCTACCAGGGACCAGCGCCAGAACCTGGCCCCTTCAGAGAGGTTTCAGGGAGCAATGGCCCTGGAAAACCCCATATGGTTGGGGGTTTTCCTTATCTGCCATCGACCGGGGTTAGGCACCCAGAAAGGTAGGCGTAACAAAACAAACCCCACATGGTAGAAAACTACAACAAACCGAACAGAGAGGTAGAAAAACTCCCTACAATCACAAGGAAAACAATCAAACAATCACTTTACTGCCGCGCCGGTTGTCCGCGCAGCCCTCCCCTCCCCGGGAGGGGGAGGGGGGGGCCCCGGACCTCACCGCGCCGGCTGCCGTCAGTTCGTAAGCTAGTGTCAACCGGGATACACGCTTCTCTGGCCTCAATTCCTTGGCGGTGTTTGCCTCGTGTGGCGTTCTCTGCTGTTTTTGTGGTTTGCGGTGGCCAGGAGTATTTCATCAGTGCCGGGGCTGCATGCGTCTAGGGGTTCCCTTCCCTAGGCGCCCTGTGAGTACTGCCCTTGCGTGTCAGGGTTATCTTCTCTGGGGCGTTCGGGAACCGCTCCCGTAGGGGTTCTTGCTGCTCGGCATTTGCCTCGCCCTTGGGGCCAGCTGGGGCTTGGGGCCCTTGTTTGGCCTTGGGTAGGGAGTTGGTGTTGTGCTGGTTAGGGCGCCAAGGTGTTGCGCTGCCTGCCACCTACGCGGCGGCCGGTTCCTGTTGCCTCTGGGGACGGTCATGCTTATGGTAACACCTTGTCGTTCGCATGCTTATGGCAACACCTCCAATGCTGCATGCTTATGGCAACACATGCTGTGTTGCATGCTTATGGCAACACCTGTCATTCTGCATGCTTATGGTAACACCTGTCGTTCTGCATGCTTATGGCAACACCTGCCGTGCTGCATGCGTATGGCAACACCTCCACGCTGTATGCATATGGCAACACCTGCCATGCTGCATGCGTATGGCAACACCTGTCATGCTGCATGCGTGTGGCAACACCTGTCATGTTATAACTTATGGCAACACCTGCAATGTTGCATGCTTATGGCAACACCTGTCTTGTTGCATGCTTATGGCAACACCGTGCAGGGGTGTTGCATGCTTATGGCAACACCTTCCATGCTGAATGCGTATGGCAACACCTGCCATGCTGCATGTGTATGGCAGCACATGTCATGTTATAACTTTGGAACACCTGAATGTTGCATGCTTATGGGCAACACCTTCCATGCTGTATGCTTATGGCAACATGCTGTGTTGCATGCTTATGGCAACACCTGTCGTTCTGCATGCTTATGGTAACACCAGCTGTACTGCATGCTTTGGCAACACTTGCCATGCTGCATGCTTATGGCAACATCCCTGCTCTGATGGCCCGCATACTTATTGCAACACCTGT